>JBBPCX010113905.1:0-20904 GCA_037974365.1 Hydrocynus forskahlii
CACACACACACACACACACACACACACACACACATACACACACACACACACACACACACACACACACACACACGCATGCTGGTACTAGTGATTTCAACCATCTAAAGCTAAACTTAATGTTAAAGCAAAATCAGTAACAACCCCCACTCTCTCTCTCTCTCTCTTTCTCTCTCTCTCTCTCCCTCTCCTTTTCTCTCCGTCTCTCCTTCTCCATCTCTCTTTTATTCTCTATCTCACTCTTTTCTCTTCTCTCTATCCCTATCGTTCTCTTTTCCCTTCTCACTCCCTTTTCTCTCCCTATATCTATTCTATCTATCTCTCTCTCTCTCATCTTTTCTCTACTTCTTTCTTTCCATCCATTTTCAAATTTTGTCTCCACAAAGTTTGTACAGTCCTCTGCAAAACTGACACAGCTGATCAGGCCTCTCAAAAGTTGCCAGATTACTTTTGATTTTCAGATAAAGTCAAAATTGTTGTTGAAGCCCAGTAGGATGTGTGGTTATTACTTCATGTATCAGAATCAGACTCGAGACATGCCCTCAGCACCCCATCTGGAGGAATAACAAAAATGCTGCATAATTTGACCACTAGGAGGTGCTGTAATAGGCAATAATGTGTTTTGGCTAAGAACTGTTGATGAATTCGCCTCATACAACTGTCTGTCCCAAATCTGATATATATTTGTCATATCAACATAATTTACGTGGGGGAAAAATATCTGATTGGTTGAAATCATTCATCTGTCACAGCCAATAAAAATCTGGAATGAAGCGGCCTAACAGGAAGTGAGGTTATAGCTTTGGTCCACAAAACTTGCCATCACCGCTTACAGCCACCCTTTCAACATAATTGGATCAAGTCACCATGGCAGCTCTGCCCTGCTCTCCTGCTTGGCCCCCACATTGCTACTTGAGGTTTATATATAAATATATACACAGTATATACAGCCATGAGAAAAAATAAGAGGCCGCATAATTTTTTCTCTGGTTATTACTTTTGTAATTTGTAGGAGTGTGTGTGTGTAAAATGTGCATGTCACTATTGTTTTATACACTACTGACCACACTTTATCCAAAATTCCAAACAAAAAAGTGTTTGAAGAAAAAGTAAAAATAATACATATATATATAATGTATTATACTTTGGCAATGTTAAACTACACTTACATTATTTTACAACTGCAACAATTAAAATAGTAATGTTAAGAGTATAGTGTATGCATGTGTGACTCTGTTTCATCCCATCAGAAACTGAATCAGGAGTGAAGCTGCTGGAATACAGCGTATAGAAAAGCTGCTCTACAAACTCTACTGCACTCACAACATATACAGTATGGAGGCGTTTCTTATTTTTCACACAGTTCACACTGCAATAGTTCAGAACAGAATAGCAACCTGTGCATTTTACACACACACACTGCCGCAAACAGTGAACAGAAAAAGTGGTCTCTTATTTTTCCCATGGCTCTGTGTATGTATGTGTGTGTGTGTGTGTGTGTGTGTGTGTGTGTGTGTGTGTATGCATTATTGTTATGAGTAGTAGTAGTAGTAGTATGGATGTGAACGCTGCACTGACAGTGTTATTAATGTGGTAAATGTGTGTAATAAATGTACTAATTACAGCAGGAGGAGTATAGAGTGTGATGTGTAGTATATGTGTGTTGTGTGTTCATGAGAGTGTATCTCTGTTTCTCTGTCCAAATACACTCGCACACGCTGCCGTCTGTTCAGCGCTGCCATCCGCACAGACGGTTTCCAATGGCAACCCATCACTGCAGTAGCACAGCACTAATCCTGCTCTTTCAGACAATAAGAGAATTCTGTGTGTGTGTGTGTGTTTGTGTGTGTGTGTGTGTGTGTGTGTGTGTGTGTGTGTTAGAATAATTCTAATATGAAGTGTGTAATGTGACAGACTGAAGGAGATCATAGCTAACTTGCTCAGACAGACAAGTGCATCCTTCATTCTGCAGGAAAGAATGAAGAAAGGTAAGAGAGAAATTAAAAAAAAAAAACTGCTAGAGAGTGTTCATTTTTTAAGGGGAACCCCATCAGTGTCTCTAACATTCCTGCATACTTAAGTGCCTAAGATGTAAACAAAGTGGCTCAGAGTGGGTTTTAGTGTGAAATGCTCCATTCTAGAGAAACCCACTATGTCAGAATTGTTTACAGTGGTGGTGAATGGAACCAGACGTCTCCCTCACAGAAAGTTATTACATTAATGGTTATGAAAGCGCTGCCTGATGGCTGAGACATTGTTTTCCAAGAGTTTTGAGAAGCTTTTGTCCTAAACACTAAATTCATTCATTCAGGGTGGAGGGACACATGCAAGGTGTCATTAGGCAAAATAGTCCCCAGAGAAAACTGATTAAGTTCAGATTTGCCACTGTTTTACCATCAACAACATTCCGTAAAAACACTCAGAAAACACAAGCAGTTTCACTGGTGCATTTGGAGAGGAAATAAAAAGGCTATTTGTCTTGGAGTTGTCTGGTTCCATTCACCACCACTGTAAAGACATCAGAGCCTTTACAATGAACCCTTTCACACCAAACCCACTCGGAATGACTCTAAACAATGGGGTATTATGGGGCATTTTTAATGAAAACTGCAAAAATCCACTCGTCAAGGTCACATATTTCTTGCACACACAATAAACCAGATACAGATTTATTTGTGCTTTATTTGTGGGATTAATCATATTCATATATAGCACTGGCGCAGGACATGTCTATGCAGGCTATTTGAAAAGCATGGAGCACGAAGCTCTTTCTGATCACTGTATTACCACCAACTGCCACATTCCAACTAATCAGCGTGATTATTGTCTCTCATCCCTTCAATGAATGTTTGGCTTTCACACTTTATTCATAAAATTTTTTTTGTAGAAATTAAGTAATATACTGTAATAATCTATTCACTGTAATTGTTGTTGTTTCCCTTTAGATTTGTTCAGCATTTTTTTAATTAGAATTTTTCAGTATCATACAGCTTTCTCAGGTCGTAACTGTGAATTGTTTTTTCTTCTCTTTAGTGTTCTATCAATTTTTCAAAAATCAAAATGAGCTAAAATATAAGAATCCACAATAAGAAATTATCTGTAAGGCTCTGCGACTAATCTGGTTTTAGTTTATTTAAAATGTTGATTTTACCCTGTTTTGTTGTGATGTTACATTTTATATGCAGTTAAATGGAATATAAACTTTATTAAATGTGTATTTATCAGAATTAGAAATTTGCAAAGAATCAGAATCAGAAATCAAATTCAGACTTTATTGCTGATGGTTTTTATCTTCTCGGAAATTTATTTGGTCACGTAAATTTCTATTTCTGACGGCCCCAACACACACACACACATCTTTACACACACTAAATTTCTTCAAATGAGAAATATTTTATATTGAGTGAGGTATTCAGAATTAAATAGAATTTGCAGCAGTATCTCATACAAGTGACTGTGCATCAACTGCATTAATTTATGAATTATTTCATTTTGAAGCTGAGATCTGGTTTATGTGTTTTGATACTGAAAATGGAAAACCAGGAAATAAATGAAATGATCTGGATCTGAAAATCAGTGTATTTACCTGAGTTTATTTTTTTCATTTTTCATGCCATTTTAGAACCAGCTTTCCAGATCCAGATAATTTCACTAAAGAGGATGTTTGTATCTGTATTTTAGCTTAGTCATAAAATAATTCAAAAATAAGTTCATCTACAATCACTGACTCAGATATAGTGCAAACTCTTTTTAATGTTTTTTTTTTTTCTGGCTGAATACCACAGTAAATATACAACATTCAGGGAAGTGTGTTTGTGTGTGTAAAGACGTGTGTTTGTTGGAGAATTGGAGAATAAAAGATTTCTTGCATATGGATAAATGTCCACAATAAAGTCAATCCTCAATTTACTTTTTATTATAATTCTAATTATATTTCACAATCAAATTCTGTTTTTTAAGCTCATAATCTGATTTTAGCTGTAATTGTAATTCTGTTTAATGTTCTGATCTGATTGTAATCCTGATTCTGATTTTGTTTCCACTTCTTTGTAACATTCAGATGCTGGTTCTGATTCTGACTTGTATTTCGACTGTTTTGACTACTGATTTTTAATGCTAATCCTAAAACTAAAGCTCAGTTTAGTGGAAATCTAATCCTGATTTTGCTGTTGATGGTAATTGTAATTCAGATTTCTGATTTAGATTTTCATCCAGAATCAGATCCTGTTTTGATTTTATGCAATACATTTAAATGTATTCAGCTGGACATATTATAATAAAATATTATGAAATTCTGTTATACTGTGTATTAGTGGTTTCTGAGAAATAAATGAGGGAAAAAATGAACACTGAATTCTGATTCTGATCCACTGGAACTGAAGATTTATAGAGTGTCTGAAAATCATGATGGCAGAATAAATGAGAATTTTCCTCAGATCTCTCTCTCTCTCTCTCATAGAGGGGGGTCAGGAGAGAAAATAGAAAGAGAGCGAGCGAGAGAGATCGATCTCAAGAACACTCAGCATCATTACTGCAGTAATGCAGGATGACATGTTCAGAGACAACACACACATACATACACACACACACACACACACACACATACACGGAGCCCAGGAGAGCTGTGTGTCAAAATTCACACCACACCTCAGAAAAATGTTCCCACCTCTCATTCCTTTCTGTGTATGTGTGTGTGTATGTGTGTGTGTGTGTGTGTGTGTGTGTAGATGTATGAAAGGCCACTGTTTGGATTAGTATTATCACTTGTCCCTTAATAATAGAGCATCTTCACAGCATGGCGTGTACACATACACACACACCCACACCCACACACACACACACACACACACAAACACACAGACACACACACACATTTAAAACACCTCAACATCTGATGGCACATCTCCAATATTATTCCACACCCGTGTGTGTGTGTGTGAGTATAGATGTGTGTTTGTGTATGTGTGTGTGTGTGTGTGTGTGTGTGTGTGTGTGTGTGTGTAAAATTGCCAGCTGCTTGGCAATGACTCCGTAACCATGGTAACCTGGGTAGCAATTTGGCCTCGCCTTTTGTTTGTTTTTTTTATGAACTGTTTCTATTAGGTTGTTCTGCTGTTTCAATACAGAGCGAAACTACTGATTTCTGTCCACACTCGCAAGCACACACACATACACCTTCATTATGGTTGATGTTCACTTATTGCTTTCTTAGTAGAAAGCAGAATTCTGAGCCCACCCATTTCGCCCTTTTATTTCATTTCACTTCTAGGCAAAACAGTCACCTGGCGCGTTAAAAATAAAAACAGACTAGAAAATGACACAGAATCATTTAGAGTGTCACACTTTCTCTTCATCACAGCTTCTGTTCATTTTGAATCTCCATCAGTGTTTCTGCAGGGATGTTTTTCCTCAGCCTGAGAAATTGTCTGCATTTCCCAATCATCTGTCTGGGATCCCATTCATAAAAGCCTTCTCCACAATTCAGATGCCCTTCTTCTTTCCTGCCTGGTTCCTTTTCTCAATAAGAGCTTCCTGACTGATCGCCTCACAATGGACACAAACAACTGCAGATGTTTTTGGTTATGAAGTCAGTGAGGAGCCTGATCTTCCCCTCAGAGATGAAAGGGACAGTGTCGGTGGTGCACCAGGCCCTGCACGGTTGTTAGGAGTCCCACTTTCAAAATCTCCACCCTTGTTTTTCTCCCCATTTTCATGATGTTCTTCCTCCTTTATGCAAAAGGGTTATCTTCGATCTCCTCAGAAAAATCTTCAATCATTTCAGGTGTACAGGCTCTCCTCTCACTCCTTAGCTGTCTCTCTTTTCTCTTACTCTATTTCTCTCTCTCTCTTTCTTTCCCTCTGTATATATCTAAGTCTATATAGCTTTCCACCTCCCTATTTCTTTGTCTCTTTCTCTCCATCTCTGTTCTCTCTCTCTTCCTGCCTCCTGCTCTCTCTCTGTCTTTTTCCCCTCGCCCTCTTTCCCTATCTCTCTTTCCCTATCTCTCTCTCTCTCTAGGTGAGGTGATTATAGTGTATTTAGTGCAGTGAATGATGGAGGCTTCACTCTGCAACTTCTAATGTCTCCATATTAACCACTGATCCTTAAACACACACACACACACACACACACACACACACACACACAGCCTCTTTCTCTCTAATTTTCTCTCTCATTGTTCTTTCTGCTCAGCTGAGTTAGCGGTGATGAAGCCAATTGTCCATATCTTCTCAGTTTAGATTGGGTCGTTTCAGCTCCAAAGGCAAAAGAGAATTAATGCTCAAAGTTAATGTTCCTGAAAGACACACACTCTGACCAGGTTACACACCTAAAATAACAGAAATAACCACGAATAACTGCACAGTGATGATGATGATGATCATTATTATCACTATTGTTGTTATTGTTGTTGTTATTACTCCACTTATCTGAACTGCTTATCCTAACCTAGAGTGTAAGGCAGAGAAACACCCTGGACAGATCTTTTAAAGAAAATTTCCAGCTGGACATAGCTGTCTTTCTTTCTTTCTTTCTTTTTTTGTCTGTCTGTCTTTCTTTCTTTCCTCTGTCTGCCCTCCTGGTGATTACAGTGCACAGTGCAGTGGGTGATGGGGTTTCACACCCCAGTGCTGCTAATGTCTCCATATTAACCACTGATCCTTAAACACACACACACACACACACTCACACACACTCACACACACTCACACACACACACACACACACACACACACACACACACACACACAGCCAGAGGCCATCCCTTTCCTCTCTCTCTCTCTCTCAGCTTCTTTTCTCCCTCTTTTTCTCTCTGTCTCAACAGATATGTAAAACTGGGTGTTGTCTGCACAGATTTCAAAATGAATCTGTTGAAACATTGATATATGATTGATATATTGATATATTGCCTTACATATCAGAAAGTGGTCATTTTTAGAGGGAGAAAGGGGGCCAAATACAGAGCCTTGTCAAACACCATAAGCAATGTTTTGCACCGTATTTATCAAAAATTTGCCCAAGTGGAGAAATGAAGAGAAATACAGGGGATCAAGAATTGAGCCCTGTGGAACACCATAAGAGAGTGGTCACAATACAAATCGTGCACAGGGATGTTCTTACCGAGTGAAGATACAATTGGCACCATAACATTGACGCCTCTGATCCAGCCAATCAAAGGCTTCTGAAGATGTTAAGTAACAAGAACAGGTGTGGCTGTTTGAGATTGGAACAGAGATGTTAGGTGCTAATTTGGCTGCATATATAGGCAAAAAAGCTCAGAACAGACACTTGCCGATCACCTTAAGCAACTTTAGAAAACTGGTCAGTAAGAGTTGATCCCGTAAAGTTTATAGGATTACAGCACGTAAATGTTTCATTTGTGTGTGTGTGTGTGTGTGTGTGTGTGTGTGTGTGTGTGTGCGCGCTGGTCTTTGTTGTTGAGTAGGTGGTAAAAAGTACAAAGAGAATATAAAAGAGAAAACAAATGTGAAAAAAGATTTTTTAAATGTTCTCTGTGGACCATTGTAAATGTGTAGATGTGTGTGTGTGTGTGTGTGGGTTTGTGTTTGTGTGTGTGTGTGTGTGTGTGTGTGTGTGTGTGTGTGAGTGCATGCTTGAATATGCAAAAGGTGGTCGCAGATGTGATAATACTTTTTTGTATCCTGCATGTTTGTGTGTGTGGGGTGTGTGTGTGTATGCTGAAGAGGGTCACAGATGTCTTAGATTTTTTGTCCTTAGGTCAGATTGTGTGTGTGTGTGTGTGTGTGTGTGTGTGTTTGTGTGTGTGTGTGTTTATGTGTGTGTGTAATTGTGGTGTTTGTTTGTTTGTACTTGTTTATTGCCTTTGGGGAAGAGCCCTCTACAGCAGGTCACAAGCACTGACAACTGAAAGATCTGTCCACCCACGGCTTGGAGCAGTCTGTGTGTGTGTGTGTGCGTGTGTGTGTGTGTGCATCTGTGTGTGTGTGTGTGCGGGTGCGGGTGCATTTTATAACTCCAGTCAACACAAAAAAATAATTCTGAAGTAAAGGAAAGCAGAAGCAGCACAGACTGTATTCAAAGAGATTTTTGTCCATGTGAACCTTGGGCCACAATCATCTTTTTTAATTTAACTTATACATTTGTAGCAACGGCAAATGCAACGGCAAATGCAACGGCAACTGCGATTCTGGCAGCTAGTTTAGAAAAGCAAAAGGTCAGGACAAGCCAAATGAACTAGCATGAATTAGGGAAAATATTCTAGAAACGCATAATTCATTACATTCAAAACAAGCTAATCTAATTGAGACAGAGGTGGGAAGAAGGTCCTTTGGCCTGTCCATGCTCTGCCCACTTATTTGTTCTTTTGTAGCTTTACAAAATGAAGAAAATCTCTTTCAGGAGAGCTGGAAACAAGTCACTCAGTCCCCAGTAGCCAGTCAGTCTCAAGTCTTTAGGCACTTTTCTAGAGATATACAAAAACAGTGCTGTACCTAAACCGTACTGCAATGGCACAGAACTTGCAGCACGCTCTTTTACATATTATATGCAATTCTCTCCCCACAGTTTATGGCTGGTCGTTGTGCCAAAACCGTGTCCATGGAGTTGCACCAGCTGAACATTTTTCTGTTAGAGCCGCTCTTGTGCTCTTTTTTTATTTAGTCTTGTTTTTAATATGCATGCATATTCCTGAGCATGACAAATGGTGGTAACTGTGGTAGAACACATTTTAATGGGCACTGCACAGTTAATTTAATATTCATCGTCAGAGTTGCTCATCCTAACCAAAGTCATGGGGAGTGCTAGAGCCTATGCCAGCTCTTATAGAGCAAAACATGTAGAAACACCCTGGACAGCATCTACAGTTCACATAACGCGCGTGTCTTTTGACTGTGGGAGGAAACCTAAGCTCCTGGCAGAAACCCACACAGAGACAGAGAGATCCCGGGTGGAAATTGAACCCAGGACCATGGGGTGACAGCGCTACCTACTGCAAAGAGAACGGAAGTGGACCCAAAACAGAACCTTGTGGAACACCATAAAGGATTTTTTTTCAGACTAAAATCCATGGTACATGTATAACCATGACATGACTGTATAATGAAACATTAACCTGTGAATCTGCATGTGCATAAATCAAGTAAATGTACCACTAAATAAAGCTGAAGATCAAATTAATTCAGCTACCTGCCATATTTTGCTCCAATTTGCATCCAACATGCTGACCCAATCTGTCCAATCAGAGACTTCTGAAGAAGTTCATTAGCCAAAGCAGGAGTTACAGACTGTGGCTGTATAATGAAGTGAGGGTTGAGGCAAGCAGGATGTAATCACAGGATCCAAAAGGTTCAATGCTAAAGAACAAGTAACAAAAGCAAGGGGTCCGGGTTACACGAAAATACAAGAAACCACAAAAACACAAGATGGTCCAAGAGATAACAAGAACAGATGCATTGCCAAAACAAGAGTTAAAACAAACAGGTGTAACAAAAACACAAGAAAACCAAGAAAACTAGAAATTACCAGAGCAGAGTCCCAAAAATTAGTTTTACAAAGAGTAAGATTACAAAAGATTACAAAAAAGCCAAAAAACAGAAAAGACAAGGAGAACATTACAGGCTAGAACTAGACTTCTCAGTAAGGTAGATCTTCAGGACCAGGGTTGGTGACCACTGACATAAAGAATATAAAAATCTACTATACCACAATCCATCCTGTCACTTTCCTCTTCTTTTCCAAACTTATGAACTTCCTCCAGTCCTTCAGCTCTCCTGACCAGTTTGACATTTCATTCGAGGAATAGGGCCACGATGGTTGCCTGAAATGACCATTTAAGGTGTAACATTTAAAGGTGTAAAAAAGAGCAGGCTGCATAGCCTGACATGACATTTCATTTCTCTGTGAAGAAATGGCATTAAACCATGCAGGACACTGTAGCCTGGAGCTCGTAAAACAATAAAAATATAAAATAACAAACCTTCGGACCTAGTACTCGTGAAATTCTTCTGGCTCACGGGCCTGAAGTTTGGAAACAACTCGAACTTAAAACATATATACACTAACACATGCTTTAACCCTTAGAATTCAGAGTGTATTAGTAAAGATCAGACCAAAACTGGTCTTTGCTACACACTCGCCGTCTCCGACTCCTTCGCTTAGAGTGACGCTGGTCGGCCATGACGCTCTCCAGAACCTCTCCGGAACCTATGTAATATGTAATACAAACATACTACATGTGTTTATATATGTTATATATATTGTATTACATATTACGTGTCTATATATATATATATATATATATATATAAACACATGTAATATGTAATATAAACAGCTGCATTTACACAAACGCCAATGTGCCTTTGTTTTCATCCAACATACACACACACACACACACACACACACACTGGTGTATATTCCTGTTCACACATGCTTTTATGCAACAGCACCGATAGTCCTCTCATCCCTGATGCCTCAATCATCTCTCCATTTTCCTTTCTCTTTTCTGATCCTTTTTCTCCATTTCTCTCTCTCTCTCTGATATTCTGTGGTCTCAATCTTCTCTTCTTTTTCATCTCACTCCATCTCTCTCACTTTCATATATTCTGAAACAGCAATCTTTTTTCCTCCCTCCCTCTCTCTCTCCCTCTCATATTTGGAGGTCTCAATTTTCTCTCATTTCCATCTTTCTCTTTCTCTCTCTCTCTCTCTCCCTCTCACAGTCTTCTCTCTCTCTCACAATCTTCTCTCTCACAATCTTCTCTCTCTCTCTCTCTCTCTCTCTCCCTCTCACAGTCTTCTCCTTCTCTCTCTCCCTCTTTCTTTCACTCTCTCTCTCTCTTTCTCTCTCTCTGATGAAAGTGTAATATGAAGCTCTTCATGTGACATCAAAGAATGGATCGTTGCTTCTCCTCTTTTTTATTTCCTTATTTTGCCACAAGAACTTTCTAGCAGCAGAACTTCAGATGAGTCATCTTGGAGGGTTTCCACCTGACAGACAGAGACGGAAATAAAAACTGCCTTTTTAACTCAACAAACTAAAGAGTTCTAATAAAACTCATAAATGTGATATTAAAGAGAAGGGTTGGCAAAACATCAATAATACCCAGTGTTTCACCCTGATCAACTGTGCTTTAGTTCAGGGAGATGTTTATTTTTAATTTATTTAGGCAAGCTGTTGCTTTGATAGTTGTATAATTATGAAACAACAATAATTATTCATGTCTAGTAATTTTTGTTAATTATTTACGTGCCACTTTGTCACATGCACTAGTCACATGGCACGCAAGGGTCGGAGGAAATGATCGCGTCACAGTGTATATAAACAGGAAACGGGAGTTCCTCGACGCTCAGTCATTGAGTAACCCTCGCCCTGTCGACTCAACTCCTCAACTAACGTGAGCACTGCCCTTTACTTGTGTATGAGTGTGAACAAAGATTCCGGTGGGAATCCAACTCTAGTTTAAGAGCGTTCACAGATCAAAGAGCATGACTAACCCAGCCCTCTCACTTCTGTCCGCGCTTGGGCTCATCCAGCACGCTACACGATCGAACTCCAGTAGCCAGGTACGTTCTTGTTCACTACTCTCTTTCACCATTTCACCATCGATAATCACCAGGAGAAGATTCAGTTCCTTGTCACTCACCTCACTTCTCCCCCCATTATTCTGGGCTATCCTTGGCTTCTGCAGCACGAACCCCTCATTTCCTGGAGACAGCAGAAGATTCTCCAATGCGGTGCGACCTGTCAGGAGCTCTGTCTCACGGCGATGGCTGGGACGTGTTCCGGGGGGTCCTCCGACCCCGATGTCAACATCACCGCCATCACAGAGCCCGGGACCTTAAGGAGGTTTTCAGCAAAAGTAGGGCCATCCAGCTACCACCTCACTGGCCCTACGATCTGGAGATTAATCGCCTCCCCAGCACGACTCCACCCCGCGGCCGATTCCACCCCGCGGAGGAGTATGTGACTGAGGGTCTTCGTCAGGGTACCACCCAGCCCTCCTTCTCTCCAACTGCCGCAGGGTTTTTCTTCGTTAAGAAGAAGGATGGCAGACTCTGCCCCGCATCGATTATTGGGGTCTCAACAAAATAACAGTGAAGAACCGTCATCCACTTCCGTTAACCAACACCACCCTGCATGCCCTCTCTGGTGCCAACATCTTTACAAAGTTGGATCTCCTCAGCATGTACAACCTCGTCCGCATCAGAGGGTGACCAGTGGAAGACGGCTTTCATTACTCCCACCGGCCACTACGAGATGCTGGTTATGCTGTTTGGCATGTGCAATAGTCCGGTTGCATTTCAGCAACTCATTAATGACGTGCTTAGGGACATGCTGAGACGCTGGGTCTTCGCGTATTTAAATAATATCCTCATCTATTCGAAGACGGAAGAGGAACATCACCAGCACGTCCAAGCAGTGTTAAAAAGGTTGCTGGCCCACCGACTATTCTGCAAGTTGGAAAAATGCGCTTTCCACCAGCACTCCACCACATTTCTAGGGTTTGTTATATCACTTCAGGGTGTTGCCATGGACCCCCAGTGCGAAACTGGCCTCTACCTGCTTCGCTTAAACAGCTCCAGGGCTTCCTGGGGTTTGCTAATTTCTATCGCTGCTTTATCCGGGGCTTCAGTTCAGTCACGGCGCCTCTTACTGCTCTCACCAAACCCACCAAATCACCATTTCACCTCACTCCTGAAGCCATCCACGCCTTCCACCGTCTCTGCTCTCTCTTCACCACTGCCCCCATTCTCATCCACCCGGACTTTGCCAAGCCATTCGTTGTGGAAGTGGACGCCTCCGATGTGGGCATAGGGGCCGTTCTCTGCCAATAAGGTCCAGACCAGAAATTGCACCCCTGCAGTTTCTTCTCCGGAAAGTTTAATCCCACTTAGCAGCGTTATGGGGTAGGGGACCGTGAACTGTTGGCCATCAAGTGGGCTCTGGAGGAATGGCGTCACTGGCTCCAGGGCAGCCATGACCCGTTCATCGCCTGGACCGACCATCAAAACTTAATCGGCATCCAGCAGGCAAAACAACTAAATCCTCGCCAGGCGTGGTGGGCTCTGTTTTTTGAACAGTTTAATTTCAACATCTCTTACTGTCCGGGGTCAAAGAACGCCAAGCCAGACGCACTTTCTCATGCTCACCAACGGGACACGCCCCGGATGGACCCCACGCCTATTATTCCACCTGCGATAGTTGTTTCACCCCTCCGGTGGGAGTTGGAAGATCGAGTTCGCCAGGGGAGTCCCCACTGGCAGCCACTCCGCCTGGATGATTATTCATACCTACTCCTCTGTGACCTGAGACCCTCCAATGGGCCCATTTATCCGCAGTGGCGGGTCACACAGGGCTTAATCGGACCTTAGCTCTCCTTTGACGCGCCTTCTGGTGGCCCAAGATGGTCACGGATGTCACGGAATTCGTCCAGGGCATGCACGGTATGCGCCAGGGCCAAGACCACCACTACTCCTCCTCCGGGGGACCTCCAACCTCTCCCAGTTCCTCGTCATCCCTGGTCACACATCGCGCTGGACTTCATAACTGGACTGCCGGAATCGGAAGGAAAGACCACCATTCTCCAAGGCCATGCATATGGTGGCTCTTCCGGGACTCCGCTCAGCCAAGACCATCGCTGAACTGGGTTTAGAACACGTAGTCTGTTTGCATGGGTTCCCCAAGGATATCGTCTCGGACAGAGGGCCCCAGTTCACAGCCTGGTTCTGGAAGGCCTTCTGCCGTCTGATCAAGGTCTCATGCAGTCTGTCATCAGGATACCATCCTCAGACCAACAGTCAGACGGAGCGGACCAACCAACAGCTGGAGCGCTTCCTGAGATGCTTTGTAGCCGACCGTTAGCGCTCCTGGGCCCGCTACCTCATTTGGGCTGAATTATCACACAATCTTCTGACGTCCTCTGCCACCGGGATGAGCCCATTTGAGGTATGTTACGGTTTCCAACCTCCGATGTTTGACCATCAGGAGCCGGAGGTTGACGTACCGTCGGCCCAACAGTTGTTCCACAGGTGTCGGCGGCTCTGGCTCCAGGCCAGGGAAGAAAGCCAACCGACGCTACACTCAGCAACATCGTCGCCGACACCCCCCGGGATGCATGTACCAGGTTGGTGACAGGGTCTGCCTTTCCACCAAGAACCTTCACCTACGCACGGAGTCTCCTCGCTACATCGGTCCCTACCGTATCACTCATCGCATCAACCCTGTCACCTTCCGGCTCCAGCTGCCTGCTTCCCTTCGTGTCCACCCTGTGTTCCACGTCTCCCACTTCAAGCTGTTCATGACCTCACCTCTGGTTCCTGCTGCTCCGGACCCTCCTCTGCCTCGGATAATTGACGGTGGTCCTGCGTACACTGTCCGGCAGATCCTTGACTCACTACGCCGTGATCATGGCACCCAGTACCTAGTCGACTGTGAAGGCTACGGCCAGGAAGAGCAGTCTTGGGTTCCCAGGTGGTTCATTCTGGATCCTACGCTCATCCAGGACTACCGTCGCAGGGTATCCTCTCAGCCTGGACCGTCGAGAGACGGTCCTGGAGGGGAGATACTGTCACATGCACTAGTCACGTGACGCGCAAGGGTCGGAAGAAATGAGCACGTCACAGCGTATATAAACAGGAAACGGGAGTTCCTCGACACTCAGTCATTGAGTAACCCTCGCCCTGTCAACACAACTCCTCAACTAACGTGAGAACTGCCCTTTACTTGTGTATGAGTGTGAACGAAGATTCCGGTGGGAATCCAACTCTAGTTTAAGAGCGTTCACAGATCAAAGAGCGTGACTAACCCAGCCCTCTCGCTTCTGTCTGCGCTTGGGCTCATCCAGCACACTACACGGTCGAACTCCAGTAGCCAGGTACGTTCTTGTTCACTACTCTTTTTGTGACACACTTCCCACAACAGGGAACTAATTTGTTGGCATCACTGCTTTCTGAGGGCTGATTAGTTTACAGTACTGCTGCTGAGAGATGAGTGGTTGCCATTTTTGGCACTGAGAGCTGACTGGTTAGCATTACTACTGCGTGGAGGCTGATTGGTTTGCATTACTTATACTGAGAGCTGATCGTTTGCATTTCTGGCACTGACAGCTGATTGGTCTGCATTACTGCCACAAAGAGTGGATTTGTTGGCATTATTGCTAATGAGTGCAGATTGGTTGGTGTTAGTGCTACCGAGAGCTACCGGTTTCCATTTCTGGCACCGACAGCTGATTGGTTGGCATTACTGCAACTGAGAGCTGATTGGTTGGAATAACTGATACTGCTTCATAAAGCCGTTTGTACTAACAGGTGTTGTGAATATAAATATGTGTGAGAATAAATGTGTGAAAAGGGTACAATAAATCATGATTCTGCTCTGATGTTCCAAAAGAGCCCTTAATGAATTTCTCAGGAGCGCCCTCTAGTGTTTGACGCACTCAGGAGATGTTATTAAGTGGCCATTCTCTACAACTTTTTTGGTCTGGTGGCATATGGTTAAACTTGCTTTATATAAAAATATGAAGACAACCACCTCAAGACATGACCCCCCCCAACCCACACACAAGCACTTGTCTGTTGCAAGCAGTTATTCTTTTGGGTATGAAACTTTTTATTTTCCTGTTTTTTTTTTTATTTTGCTGTATTTTGGCTGAACTGACTCAGTTTTTATTGTTTTGTTTTTATATTTGACAGCAGAACTGTAGTTATTTATTTTTAATGACATGAAACGTCAGTCAGCACCACTAATGTTTCACCGTTCGCCGCTTTTGGTAAAGCAATAACAAGCACTGGAGCAGAGATGCTGGAGAGTGTGTGTGTGTGTGAGAGAGAGAGTGTGTGTGTGTGTGTTTGTGTGTATTTTCAATGTCACTTTGGGTAAAAACATCGACACTTTTGCACAAACTTGAATTTATTTATTTAATTAATTATCTAGCTATGCTATTGTGTTATGGTCCTATGTAGTCATTAGTCAGTCCCTGGTGTACTGGTACAGAGGTGTGTGTGTGTGTGTGTGTGTGTGTGTGTGTGTTGTAAATGTTTATTGATGTACAGCAAAGTGTTTGGCAGTTCATTACAGCTTGTACAACCAGACAACCCACAGACCATCTGCTCTGTATGTGTGTGTGTGTGCATGTGTGTGATTCCCTTGGGGGTTATATTCTGTATGAGTGGGACTTTAAGCAGCAGCTCTTAATAAAGGTTGAATCACAGACATATTTAAGCTGAGGGATGTGTATGTCTGTGTGTGTGTGTGTGTGTGTGTGTTTACATTCCTTAAACATAATTTTATTTCATTAAATCTACAGCCAGAGAGACTCAGAGACACAAAGCCACCATCTCATGTCCATTTAAGGCGAGACGCTTCAAGCAGAAATGATGATTTTCGGATAAACTGCATCAATACCACATTTTTCTCTTGAACTACAAGCATAAAACTGTCGGAACTCACAGAAAGCTGTTTATATCAGTGTGTTTACTCAATTTGGGTGGGGCCGGTCATCTGAGACCACCAGTGGAAATCCAATTTTCCAAAATCTATTTTTTTCTGCTTAAAAATGAAGTTTTTTATCCCAGCTGATGAGATCAAACCCTTTATTCAAGAGTGTGAGTGAAGAAAGGAGTGTGTTAAACATCTCTATGAGGTTCAGAGCAGCTTTTGTTTAGGTTTCTATTGCAACATGGACCTATGTTGTTGTTCCAACCAAATGGAGAATCAGGAAAAGTGCATGTGTTGTGAACGCATAGGGATCAGTTTGGCCAGAAATTATCTGTAGTCCACTGGTGAGTTAAAGAGACAGAATTTAATAGTGACAATATATCAACATTTGTCAGGCTACAATTAAATGTATTTCTTTAATTAAAATGAAGCTGAGGGAAGCACAGGATTTAAACAGTTCTAAACCCTCAGGACACGAGCACTACAAATCATCCCAAAAGCACAACAAATGATAAATTGTCATCAAATGGCAAAAACAGAAGTTTCTTATATGGAAGTTTTCCCGGTTTGTATTGATGCTCGAGGTGTCGGACGTCATGCTGAGCTTTGTTTGGTGGTCCTGTGTCACGCAGAACCAAAGTTATTGTTATTTTAAAAACATGTAATAATAATTGAAGTGGCGTCACACGCAAACGCCCTTAAGGAACAAAATTGCCCCGATAAAAAAATTGCAAGATCTTTGACCCTGGTGGAACTTACAGGATAGCCCACAAGTGGATGGGGAAAACCTACAGAGGAAGGGGGTCCAGGTGGCGGTGCGCTGCAATAAAGAGCAGCAAACAGGGAGCGTGTAGAACAAACATTGGTTTTAGACTGACTTACACCGATTATACTTGCTGAAATCAGATTTCACTAAAACACTCTGAGTTCTAAGGGTTAACAGAATCACAACTTCACAAAGTCTGTGTTACCATGAACAGAGTCTCTTCCTTGTGTCCAGGCTCAGCTTGAGACTTGATTCTTCCAGGGTCCAGAGCATGAGATACATTTTCAGAGGCCTTATCATGGCTTTAACAAGAAACAAACAAACGCACAGAGAGCACACGATGAAAAGGCAGCCAGTAGAGATGAGGGTGAATGCACCTGGGAAACAGTTGAAAATAAACATAAATCGGGAGATACCAAATCAGCCTGAAGGAAAGGGGTTCTGATTCTGATTCCGATTCTCAGTACTCTGATTCTCAGTACTCTGATTTTGATGGCTGGGGGCACTCGTGAGCCGACCAGGACAATGTTAAAGAATCTTCGCTATGTTTTGCAGTTTTTCGTTAATCTTACAGGAAAAAAATCAGTTATTTTATTGATTTCACTGAAGCAGTTTGTCTGCCGAGCCGCTCAGTCAAAAGCTGGTTAAATTAGACCATAGTGCAGTGTTGGGATGTTACTATTGTTTTATGTTTTATTTCATTAAACAAAGTTTTTGATCCCAAATTCTGTCATCAGGCTCTTTATGAGACAGTGTGAATGAAGAGTAGAGATTTTGAAACACTTCCATGAGGTTTAAAACTTCTTAGTGTTAATGATGGCTGAACTGAAATTCAAGTTTGTGCAAAAGATCAGATCCACCTGAAGAGTCATTTGAACACACTCTAGTGAAAGCGAGGAGACACACACACACACACACTGACCTTTCTTTTCAAAGGCCTTAATGTGGCCAGTAAATAAGAAATAGTTCAGTACCTTGATGCTTTTATTGAATGCACCTGAATGCCTAGTCTCTGGTTAATCAAGTACATTCCAAGTACATTCCAACTACTTTCTTTAAACACCTGTTATATCACACTCTGGGCTTTCCATAGCACCTTCACTTTACCTTCTGTTTACTGCTTACTTCTCCATTTTACTGACCACAACTTTTCCCAGTGTTACATTTTTCTCATTTCAAAAATGTTCTGCTCTCTATTTACACGTTTAGATTATTTTCACTGAGCTCTCAGACTTTTGGCCTTGCTGTAGCTTCAAATTTGACCAAATCTGACCAACTTTAATGAAAGCTGACATTCACAAAGCTGACATTCAGACGACCAGCAGCAGGGAGCTTCTCAAAACAGCACAAAAACATCTCTGAGGCCAAGATCAGTTCATCTAACCTGCGAGAACCTCTGAAAGAACATCAAACCCATCGCTGCTCCACAGGGCAGCTGTTTGTGCTGTACATTACTATCATTAGAGAGGCAGCCTGCTGTCACTAGTGGTGTCTGTCCAGCAGAAACATCACAGCAGATATGAGGTGGCTGAGAGGAGTGCAGTTTCATCACTCCAAGGTTATGGAGTGTTTCGGCCCAGGGTGCTTTTAGAATGAGCTGAGCCATTTAGAGAAGAGCTCATTTACATATATGAGTCCTTTGCTGTGTTCACACAATTTTGTTCACTTTTAACAGACCCATTTGTGGTCAAGAGAGCTTTGACCTCACACTGTTTGAGCTCTGATGTGGCTGCTGTATAGGACGGTGCATGCAACACGCATTTACAGTGACAGAAAGAACGCGGCTTTAACCCTTAGAACGCAAATGCCACCAAATGTGCAACAACAGTATACTGTCATTTTATGGCAAAACAGCTCCTCATATGAAAGTTCCCCCAGTTCCCCTGCATAGAACCAAAGTTATTGTAATTTTAAAAATCATGTAATAGTAATAACTGCTACTAGGGTGTAGAAAAAGGCATCACATGCAAACGCCCATAAAGAACAAAAATGCCCAAATTTCCTTTGCACATAAAATAAATGTAGGCACTGAATGTAAATAAATGTCTAGTCTACCCTACCTTATCCTTTAAATACATCTCGTATCACACTCTTGATTTTTGATAGCACCTGTACTTTACCGTCTCTCTACTGTTTTCTGCCACTACAGGCACACTTATGTCCTGTTACGCAATTTGATAAGCTACAATTTGCATTTACTTATTGTGGTTCAGTGCTTCTAACATTCTCCTGTGCAATAATATACATATAGTGCAATGTCAGTGTTATACATACTGGAAGGTTTACATCCCTTTTATACTCTGTGCAATAATATATACTGCTCAAAAAATTAAAGGGAACACTTAAACAATAGCATGACTGTTCAAATGTTCTCTTGAATTTTTTGAGCAGTATACATATAGCGCAATGTCAATATTATATATTCTAGAGGTTTTACATCCCTTTACATATTAATTGTTACACTGCTGTATTGTATACTTACGGTTTTATCTGAGATTTACATCCCATTCACTCTACAGTACACTGCTATATTGTCTATTTATTGCAGGGGTGCTGGAAGCATTTTTGATGTGGGGGGGACGCATCCGTCTACGTCTGGGACATGGGTGGGATTTGCGTGCGTGCAAAGTCTCGGTCATTGTCTGGAAAACAAAAAGTGGGGGGAGCGAAACCAATGATGAAACCGCTATAATGGTTCCGGCACCCATGATTTATTTCTGTCATCCCTTGCATTTTGTTCAAAGCTGATAATTGAATAACTGATAATTCAATATAACACTAATGGTGCAATGCTAGCACCCTGGAAGGTTTTCATCCTGTTAACACTATACTGTTACATTACGTTACAACACATTGCTGTGGTGTCTGTGTATTGTATTGTTGATATTGTTGTTGAATGTTGCACTGTTGTCCATTGAGAAACATGTTCACAGCTGCTGATGACAGTAAAGGAACCTTGAACCTTTATTTTAGGTCTTAGAAACAAACAGAAGAAACACAGGATCTTTGCACCTGGTAGAACTTTCAGGATAGTCTCCGCCCATAAGTGGGTGGGGAAAACCCACAGAGGGAGGGGTTCCAGAGAGTGGCCGAGTGGCGGCGCGCTGAGAGAAAGAGCAGCAAACAGCGTTTGTGTAGGAGAACAAACAAGGGTTTCAGAGTTTTTATTTGTTGAGATTTTGAGGGTTAATGCCACAGTCTGATTAAGGTTAAGTGATAAAAGAGAGGCTGGAAAAAACAGTCTGCAGAAATCATTTCTTTTCTGCTGAAAACCCACACAAAACTAAAATTAGCAGCAGAAATATTACAGAAAATATGCATCATGATAGAAATCACTAACTTTTAATCAACTGTGATATTGCTGTTATTATCTGTCTCTTCTGTGTGAGACAGCATGTCACAGGGAGTGTGAGTATGTTTTTGTGTGTGTGTATGTGTGTGAGAGAGCGATGCCCTGTGCGCTTTCAGCAGCCGTTGTGTTTCTGCATCCCTGTTTGTGTTAGGCGTGTGGTTACCATGGAAACAAAGCCACGTTAACAGCGGGAAAAGAGTTTTGTTGATGGAGTGCAGCGTGTGTGTGTGTCAGAGAGAGACGGAGATATTTAGAGGCAGGAGAGAGAGAGAGAGAGAGAGAGAGAGAGAGAGACAGAGAGAGAGAGAGAGACAGAGAGAGAGACAGAGAGACAGAGAGACAGAGAGAGAGACAGAGAGACAGAGAGAGAGA
>JBBPCX010113925.1:0-20899 GCA_037974365.1 Hydrocynus forskahlii
CACACACACACACACACACACACACACACACACACACACACACACACACACACACACACACACACACATACACACAGTCACACACACACACACACACACACAGAAATGAAGCATCAGCTGGGTCTGGACAGTGACATTTAGTGATGATAATAATAATAATATAATAATAATAATAATCATCATCAGCATCATCATCAGCATCATCATAATAAATGTTCAGGACTTGATAGGGCCCGTATCCTGCAGTTTTCCTGTGTTCTGTGTTTGTTCCCTGAGGTCTGTATCGCTCTGAGGTTCATTAATGCAGTATAAACATTAGTTAAGGCCAGAGGTGAGTTAACGAGCTCCACTCAGTCCCACGTTCTTCACAGGAATTTAAATAGATTTACACTTCTGTGAGTTTTAGTGCTGATACACTCCTGCTCCAGCTTGTCAGTACAGTGATCCTCTTCTTCTTCACGTTTTCCATTCCACCTTAAACTGTGCTCGTAACAGCTAAGCCATTTAAGATGGAACAGAAAGTTCAGCGTGTTGGAGCTCCTCTGCAGATGGAGGTCTGAGAGATTCTGCACACCTCTGGGTGAGGGGACATTAAAGCGAGAGATGTGTTCAGACATCTCCAACACGAATCCAGCCTTTTTATTCTCTGTCCCCACTCCACGTGTCTCTGAGTGTTCATATGGATGTTGATGATGATAAAATAGTGAATCTGAATTAAATCATTTTTCTATGGGGACTATTTTGCCTCATGACGCCCTGCATGTATCCCTCCACCATGAAGGGATTTAATTCTAGGACCAAAAGCTTCTAAAAACTTTGTCTCATGTATCAGGCAGTGTAACCATAACCATCTGACGTGTATTTTTATTATAATGTACATTTTTAATATATTTAGTTCATATTCATACATGCTTTTAATATTATACTGTGAAGCACATGTGTGTGTACGGCACTTTGGTAAACATTTCAGCTTTTTAAATGTTCTTTACAGATAAACCTGACTTGACTATTTGATGGAATAACTTTCTATGAAGGCGATTTTAGAGACAGATGTCAGGTTCCATTCACCTCCACTGTGAACAGTTTGGACTCTGAGAGTTTCAGCAGAATGGAGCGTCTCACACCAAACCCACTCTGAACTTCTGTGTTTACATCTTAAACACTGAAAAATGAGAAATTATGAAACACAGGTGGAGTTTCCCTTTAATGCAAAGTGTGTGAATTAAAGGAGTGACGGCTCTCTAACACCCGACTCTCTGAACACACTACGGCCGCTGTGAGAACGCCAGGCCTATCTATGTAAAGAGCCTGTTAGAGTCCATTCGGGCCGTGCGTGTGTGAGTGTGTGTGTGTGAGGGGAAAAGCCTGAAGCTCGCACAGCGCTCCACTGTTCTGTTGACACAGCAATCAGCCTCAGATCAATCTGCCTTTTCTCTCGCTGCAGGAAAACTTAATCATGCTCTCCTGCTCTATTTCTGTGTGTGTGTGTGTGTGTGCCCTAATCAGAGGCCATTTAACCTACAGCTACAGCCTGACACTGACCAAAGTCCACTGCTTTATCTCTCTCACAACCTGTCTGAGACACACACACACACACACACACACACACACACACACACACAGCCGGTACACTCTGTACTCCCAAATAGTTTGACTAGTTGCACACAAAAAACCCAAGGCTGAAAAAAATCAGCCCATTTCTAATATTTCTAAACCAATTCATTTTTTTTACACTCGTCGTTCTGTTTAAGGAATTTTTTATGACATTTTATGTTGGTCTTTTAGTAAACTGAAATGAACTGAATGCAGCTTTATTGTCCAGCAGGGCAGGAGCGGCCACTGGATTTTAGACCATCTGACATTCATTTCAGTTCTTTTCAGCCGAGTTCTGTTAAACCACACTGAACCGAATCAAAGCGAACTGAACTGAACTTATATTCCAGTCAAGTTTAGAAACATGTCTTTTTGTTTTTGATATGAAAGTGGACAATAACAATTTACATTGGACTTTAATACATTTAACAATTAATTAAACATTTTTCAGTCAAACTGAACCAAACTGTATCAATGTGAACTAAAATTATGGTTGAATGATGTTAAATTAAATAAAATAATACTGAATAGACCTTCACTGAATGTGCCTTTGACAGAACTGGATAGAAAAACAGTGGAATCATGATCAAATAATTATTTTTCTTTCTAATTTTGATCTTATTCCAATTTTATACTGATTAATGTGAATTTAATCTAACTGAATTAAACTGATTTGAATGGAATGAAATTAAACTGTACTGGCTAATATACCTGTCCATATTGTCCAAACTTTGTCTTGGTAATAAAGAGTAGACACCAATTTACATTTATTTAACATTTGAAATTTAATGTAGTTTTTTTTCATCTGAGTTCTGTCACATTGAACTACACTAAACTGACTTCCATTAAATTGAATTTAACAGAATCTAATTGATCTGAACTGAACTGAACAGAACTGAACTGAGCTATTTTAGGGTTAGGGTTAGAAAACTAAACTTAATTGAATTCAATTAAACTTAAGTGAGTTGAATTGAATTGAACTGAATCCTAATGTATTGTATTATATTGTATTGTACTGAAATGAATTGAATTTATTTTCCAGTTATAGTTAGGTTCAGGTTCACAGTAGATAATTTTAATTGAATTTCTGTGCTATTTGTTATTTAAGCAATCAAACAGAACAGAACTGAACTGAACTGAACTGAACTGAACTTGACTGAACAATTTTCCAGTTAGGGTTAGGGTCTGGTGGATAACAGCTTATGTTAGATTTCTATCCTATTTGATATTTAAGCTATCAAACAGAGAAGAAGTGAACTGAACTGAACCGAACTGAACTGAACTGAACTGAATTGAACTGAATTGAATTGAATCTAACTGAACTGAACTGAATAGAAATGAAATGAACTGAACTGAACTGAATTGAATTGAATTGAGGTGAACTATTTTCCAGCTAGGGTTAGGTCAGAAAACCGTTGATAATTTAAACTGGATTTGTGTCCTATTTAATATTTAGCCCATCAAACTGAACTAAACTAAACTGAACCGTCCTGTCCTGGACTAATGACAGTAACAGACAGTAACTGATATTTAAAGTGAGAGGGAAGCCCTCCAGACCCGTCTAGGTCTGAATAAACTCAGCTGGGTGTCTGAGCCGGGTTTCAGGGTCAGTGCTGCTGAGGGATCCAGCCGGAGCTGCAGGATGTGGAGATCAGGTGAATTCCCCCGGCCTGGTCACGCCCGCTGCAGAAACGGCCCGAGGCGCCGGAGCCTCCCTCAACGCCCGCTCTAAAACACACTCATACACTTGGTAAACACAGCACGTCCCTCCTCCAGGATCCAGTGAAGGATGCTTCACCCGCCATTTACATCCCAGCTCCTCTCTGTGTTTTTCTCCTGTGTGTCCTGTTTTAATGACTTAACCCTGCAGGGACTTTCATATAACCGCACATTCACCTGCAACACGCACTCACACACTTCAATTTACCACTTTAAAGCTGCAAAAATGACCTGAACTACTTCACTGAGGTGGATCAGACTTGTGGATATGGTTTAGGACACTGTGTGACTTACTGTGAGCTGTAAAAATGAACTTTTCCATTTTTATGCATAATTTCACTTTTTGCACAATTTCACATGTTGATCTTTACAGTGATGAGAGAACAATTGCGACAAACAGACTAGGAGAGTTGGCTCAAAAGTACAGCACTGTGCAAAAGTCTTGATCCCACTTCATTTCCTCATATTTTTCCTCAAAAGATCCAGACTTTCTTGTATTTTAAGGTGGTCTTAAGGAACAGTTCTCCAGGCTTTCTGAAGGACTTTCAAAGTCTCTCATTTCCAGTCCAGTCCCGAGGAATGATTTTGTTTGTTAAGACGCACAGTGACCTACGTATGAATCATTCAAGCGGAACAAAGACCATCTAACTGAAGTCCTGAACCAGTGAAGAACCAGGAGCAGGTGATTCCAGATGATCAGGCGGTGATCAGTATACTGGTGGTGCTGAATGCTGAGCAGTTGGAACTCCTTTATCTAGGCTCCTTGTGTCTTTAGGCACTTTGTGGTCTGTCTTGGTAAAACATTTGCTCCAGTTTCTTTCATTTAATCTCCTCAAAATGAAAAACATAAAACAGTTTGACAGAAAATATTATTTCTCCATCAACAAGGAGATTCGAAGCTAATTAAAATGAGGAGGACTCAATACTTTGCACAGTACTATAGTTTGACATGTTAATTTTTACATGTATTTTTAGTATTAGCCTGCAGTGCTGGGTGGGTTTTCACCAGGATTTAACACAAAAACACATCTCCCTTATCAGCCTGCAGAGGAACGGTGGAGGGAGTGGAGAATATTACACACCTTCACGCACTTCCAAAGAGCTTCTGTCGTCAGAATGACTCTGTTTCCATCATCACACCTGTTTATGTACCTTTTTCAGCAGAGCAGGTTCAGCAGAAATACGACGCCTTTGTTTGATCTGTTTTATTATTTTCTGTTTAAAAATACTATACAGTAGAGCTGCACAATATGGACAGATTATCAGTATTGCAATTATGACTGCAATGTCTTTTAATATATTAAAGGGACCAAATCACTGCTTTTCTGGAAAAACTTAAAGTCTGTAAATATTCACTGTCTGTCCTGAATAACGGCTTATTTTCAAAACAGTTTTTCTGATGTCTGTTTTGCAAATATCTCTTTGGTCAGTCTGCAGCAGTTTAGCCCCGCCCACTCATGCTGAAGGTCTAAGGAGTGTTTCAGCCTCATGCTGAACTATAATACAAGCCAATTAGAAAAAAAGATTGTTTACATAAATTAGCTAAGTAACAAAAACAGCCTGTTTACTTCTGTGGTAGGAAAACGGTCAAGTAAGAATGAATTATGAAACCTTTTTGGCTCACAAACAATAGGGAAAAATTTAACTGGATGTTTTTCGAGATACCAAAATTATTTGTATGTCCGATCTGATTACAGATAGTGATCTTTTATACAGTGTTTTAATTGGATGTATGGTTTCCGGTTAGCAACCCTAAAGGAATTAACTGTGGAATTTGGTGGGAAAAAGTTTGTGCACCCCAGTTATGTTATCATAATACAAATACATCCTAGCACCCCAGCAACCGCCTGGAATACCACTAACTGGTTTTTATCACTCCACGAAAATCAGTTTTCTTCAGGAAATGCATTACAAATACTTTACGTATTATAAGTGCTACAAAAGTGTCTGTGTCCTAAACCATGTCCACAAGTCTGATCCACCTTAACGAAGAAGAAAAGTTCAGTTTTTCAGCTCACAGTAAGTCATACTGTGTCTTAAAGCACATTCACAAGTCTGATCCACCGTAACGAAGAGCTGGATGTGGTTTGAGAGGATGTTTAATAGTAAAAGACTATCGAGTGAGTATGAGACAATGTATTTATTTATTTAGTTTTCTTGTTGTTTGGACTGAAGCCAAATTTCTTGCAGGTCTTTCTTTAAAAGAGCTGAACATTATTTGCATAATATTCAGGGCGGCAGACTGTCAGGTAGCCATGATAAGGTTAGAGGTTAGAGGCAGGTGGAAGGGTGCAGCGCGTCACCCTGGAAACCCTATCAGTCTGGCGAAGGCTATCTTATCACTTAAAGCACCAACAGCAAGGCACCATTGTGCTCAGGCTGGAGAAACGCACGAACATCACAAACCTGAACCTTTCAGACACATTCAGCTCAGTTCAGGACAAACTCAGGTTCAGTTCAGTTTCAGTTCAGCTCAGTTCAGGATAAATTCAGGTTCAGTTCAGCTCAGGTCAGTATAAATTCAGGTTCAGTTTAATTTAAGATCAGTCTCACTTCAGTTTATGTTTAGTTCAGTTCAGGTTTATGTTCAGTTCACTTCAGTTCCATTCTGCTTGGTTCAGTTTTATTCAGTTCGGTCAGTTTGGTTCTTCTCCAGTCCATTAGATTCAAGTCAGGCCAATTTGATCCAGGTCCAGTGAGTCAAATTAATTTGAATTCTGTGTAGTTCAGCTCAGTTTAAATTTGATTCAGTTCAGTTCAGTTCAGTTGTGTTCAACTTTGTTCAGTTCAGTTCATTTTTTCATTTCAGTTTAATTTAATTCAATCTAGCTATTTTAGATTCTATTTATTTTATTAATTGAACCTTTATTTACCATGCTAAACATTAAAACAATTTCTTATTTCTTCCTTGTTCGGGGAGAGAAAGGAAGGATAAACATAAATTCAGTTCAGTTCAGCAGGGTCTGATTCTCATCAGTCCAGTTCAGTTCAGTTCAGTTAAGGGTTGGTTTGTTTACATTCCCTTCAGTTCATTCAGTTCAATTTGGATTAACTCAATTAATCTCAGTTCAGTTCGGGTCAGTTCAGTTAGATTAACTTTAAGCCAGTTCAGTTTGGATAATTTCAGTCCAATTTAATTCTGTTCATTTCAGTTCGGTTCAGTTTGTTTTGATTCAGTTTCGGTACAGTTGCTGAAACAAGACTGAAATAAAGACAGAAGGGAAATTCAGAAGCTTGTGAAACCTCAGTTTAGAGGTTCCTCAATTCATTCTGATCCTTCTCTCTCTGTTTCTCTCTCTCTCTCTCTATCTCTCTCTCTCTCTCTCTCTGTTTCTCTCTCTCCCTCTCTCTGTCTAACTCTCTTTCTCTCTCAGCTTTATCACACAGCTCTGTGAAGCCATTCTGTCTTTGATCACGTCACTCTGTAGAGCCTTTCAAAGCAGATCACACTGAGGAGAGAGAGTGAGAGAGAGAGAGAGAGAGAGAAAGAGAGAGCAAGAGAGAGAGAGAGAGAGAGAGAGAGAGAGAGAGAGAGAGAGTGAGAGTGAGAGAGAGAGAAAGAGAGAGCGAGAGAGAGTAGTCAAATGTCGCTCGGTGGAGAGAGATAGACATGTAAACGAAGAGCCGGAGTGGGAACATCTTCCCTTATTAAAAAGCTGAAAGTTCTGGGTGTTCACTCTGAGGTCCTGAGGTTCTGCAGGTCTTTCTAGGGTGTCCTCACTCGTCCACCTTTAATCAGGACTTGGCCGTAAAAGGTGGTTTTATTTAGTGAGCAGATGGAACATGTTCCTCATGCTTTACGAGGTGCGTTTATGAGAGTTCTCCGTGATATTAAAGTATGAACAGATCATCATAACGCACAGCAGCTCTGTCACCAGCACACTGCTCCGGAGTAACAATAAACATCTATTTATTTTTTATATGAACACATACATATATACATATGTTATCCTCAAAATAATCTGCTTTGGATTCAAACTAAGAGTCCAGCACTCTGAAACTGAGGGCCTTTCAGCATGAGCACAAGAGCTGTGTGTGTGTGTGTGTGTGTGTGTGTGTGTGTTCCCTGAAAGGTTCAGCATGACTTGCACTTCTTTTCAGTGTGAATTATCCACAGTGAGCCACTCTTAATTCCAGCTATATAGTGTAAAATATAAGAAAATTAAAACATTAAAGGGCCCCTGTCTTCGAATTTTGAGAGTTTAGGAGAATGTAATGAAATGTAATAAATAAAACCTTATGCTGTCCCTCCCCAGCCCTTATAGACCATATATGGAAACTAGGCTCCAGCCAAGTATCCTGTTCTGAATTCAGTGTTTTTGTGATGCTACAAAACCCAGTAGATTTAAATGTATCCAGCGCAGCTGTTTAGCCCCGCCCATTCACATAGAAGCTATAAGGAGTGTTTGAGCCCGGGCTGCTTTTCTCAACAAGGCCCAGTGCAGGACGGCCAACCACAGCAGAGCTCATTTACATGTTTCAGTCTTAAAGGGGCAGTAACAAAAAGCTTGTTTAATTCTAATGCATATAGAGAGGTGTGAAAGTGATTACGTAAAGAAATTCTTACGTAAAGAATTATTTTGGTATATGAAATTGCACAAATGGCAGTAGTGGAAGAGAAAACATCAAAAACTTAAGAAAAGAGCAAAGAAAAAGTGAAAAAGAAAAAAAAGCGAAAGAACAAAGAAAAGAAATGGTTCAACAATGCATGCTAATGCTGCTAACAATGAATGTAAGCCAGTGGTCACCAGCTGGCTGATGCTAATTGGTGTCTATTGGCTTTCATTCACTATTAGCAACATTAGCATTATATTTTACGCTCAGACCTTTTTATATTAATATCATGATTGTGTTTTATAATCTTCTTGATAACTAATAAAGGCAAAATACTCAAATATTTCCCCAGTTTTGTTTTTTTTTAATAAGAAAATGACATAATATCCATATCAGGACATACACACCATAATAATCCACCTTATACAACATAATATATACATATATATTAATGCATGTCTTTTTGACTGAAAGCTTAGAGAATGGTTTAAATAAACACAGTCTGATGAAACTAATCAGAAACTTAAGCAGAAAAAACACATTTCTGACCTGAAGACGTTTTTTTTTCCTCTGTAAAGAAGAAAGACCTGCGAGATTCTGGTTTTATCAGTAAAAGACATGAAGATGAACTTTAAAGGAAATAAAACAAGGTAGTTATGAGGCACTGTAGTAACAAAAGTGAAGGCACCCCCCCCACACACACACGCCCCCGCCCCCCTCCCCTCCAGGGGTCACTAGTGCAAAGTACTGTGTGTAAATGTGTAAATGGCCTTCATGGCTCTTGGTGACCCAAACAGTTTTACTCCGAACTCCGAACACAGACAAACAAACATTTGCCTTGAACAGCCGAACCAAAGTGTTCACCAGAGCGTTATTCACTTTAACGCATCTTAACCGGGACAAAAAAAAACAAAAATAAAATGATCCTTTCTATGGCTTAGATGTATTTGAACCCCCTCAAACTGCAAGGGGCACTCTCTGCACACACGTCACAGTCGTTATTCAATTTTAAAACAAAAAAACAGAGGATTTAAAGGGTTAAACCATGGCATGCACTCACACACACACACACACATACACACATACACACTCACCCCAGCCGTGTGTACACAACGTGTGTGTTTGCGCACTTTATAACAGGAATCGAGGCTTACGCTGTAACACAAGACAGATTTCCCTGTAACACACACACACACACATAGCTCCGGCAGTAACCTCCGCTCACACACACACACACACACACACCCCAGCCTGTACAGACACACACACGAAAACTGGAAAAAAAAAGATATATTAATTTCTTCCCTTCATAAATAAACACTCCCCTTTCCCTATGCCACAGTAGGTATATACATACACACTCTCACACACACACTCACACTCATACACACCATACACATTTTGGGTACAGGAAATGTCCTCCTGGGCTCCTGAAAGTCAAAGGTTCAGTAAAATTGATTTTTAAAGTGTTTTTTTCCTGCAGGTTCCAGTTTTGAGGGTTTGCATCAAATCAATGAAGCCTGAAGCCGCCATCTTGCAATAATACCCAGTTAAGGTGTTAAGAGAGTTCCTGGGAAGTTTCGATCTCCTAATCTCCTAATGACGTAGTCAACAGCCCAGCTACTGAACATCTGCAGAAAAGTCTCACCAACCTGATCCAACTGGTCAAGACCTTCTGACAATGTTGGTCAGTTGGATCATGTTTTGGAGATCAGGGTTGTTGGTTCAGTCTTAGAAGTTCTTCTTCCTGAATTCCTCCACAAGTGTTTCTGAGAGGGTAGATGTCCAGAATGGGGGTTGGTGACTATGTTCTTATAGAAACAACTGCATGCTCTTTCTGGTATGAGTCCATCTGAAAACCACATTGACTCCAAACGTGCTCCAAAAGGTACTCCAGGACCAGGACCAGTGACCAATGTTCTAGAAGAAGGTCTTGTAGGTGTTGAGAGTCAGTTTGAGAATGTTATGCTAAAAAAACACCACTTGACCTGTTAGGACGCATTCAGGACGGACCTGCTGTAGAGGGTTTGGTAATACGCCCCTGAGTCCATGGCTGAAGGTCCAGCGCTGTCATAGATCTGCTTCGCAGTCATGGGAGAAGAAGCAGCGTAGCCATTGTAGGCCATGACCTGGTCTTGATAGGACTTGAGGTCCATCTTTTGCTCATTGGACATGAGGTTGGTGATGGAGAACGGATGGTTGAAGTTGTAGTGAGGATCCATTGACTTCAGGGGGTCGTTTTGCAGGTCCAGGTGCTGATGCATGGGGCTGGACAGCAAGTGGGCACTGGCCCCCATGCCTTGGGAGTGCAGGTGGGAGCTGGAGGTGGGCATCGAGGTTGGCACTGACGAAGGAATGGACAGCGGGGAGCCGTGAGCCAGGCTGGTTGCTTGAGATGGGCAATCCAAGGGAACAAGGTTCCTTTGCTGTTCCTCAGAGGTGGATCCCGAGTGGGAAGCGTCTGACTGGGCGGAATCAGCACCGTCTGATCCTGCCGCGGGGCTGTGTTCCTCCTGGATGCCATCCTGGTGCCCGTTCTTGGCACTTCCACCCTCCTGAGACTTGCCGGAGCTGGATGACTTCTTGCCCACCTTGTCCTCGATCTTGAACCTCTTCTGCCGACGTAAGTAGCAGCCATTTTCAAACATGTTGCCTGAGTTGGGGTGCAGCGCCCAGTAGGAACCTTTGCCCGGCTTGTCGGGTGACCGCGCCACCTTGACGAAGCAATCGTTGAAGGACAGCGAGTGGCGGATGGAGTTCTGCCACCGCTGCTGGTTCTCACGGTAGTACGGGAACAAGTCCATAATCCACTGGTAGATCTCGTTGAGAGTCAGCATCTTGTTGCTGGACTGCTGGATCGCCATGGTGATGAGGGAGATGTAGGAGTACGGGGGCTTGGCGTGGGTCAGTGAGCGGCGGTAGGGCTTGGGCACCTCTTTGGGCCGGGCCAGGGGGGTCGGGGACGGGTAGCTGAGCTGGGACATGGGCTGGGAGATGCCCTGATAGTGGGACAGAGAACCCAGAGACGAGCCTGGAGAACCCAGCTGGGTCAGGGAGTTGGGGTTCAGTGGTGCCCCCACCGGGGACAGATTCATGTGGTTGGAGGCTCCGCCCATCCCGGCCAGGGGACTGGTGCTCAGCCCGGGTCCTGGATAACCCATATTCATGCCTGAGCCAGAACCAGCTGGGTTCAGGTTGATGTAGCTGTTCAGACCGCTCACAGAGTTCATGGCACTTGGAGAGGAATACATCTGCAAGCAAATGAGTAAAAAAGGCTGTTAGTTAAGCGTCTTTGAGTACCTTTAAAAGCGCTCTATAAAAAAATGTATTATTATTATTATTATTAATTAATTCAATATTTATTGTATATTTAAGTGGTTATACCTTAATTATACTGAATTCAAAAGAGGGCAGATATATAAACTATATGTTTAGGTGGTATTTAAAGGAACTAAAAAACAAAAATACACCAAACAAACCACTGATTACTTAATTAACTAATTAATTGGCTGATAAATTGATTAATTACACCTTAGCTGCACTGAATTTTAATTGTGTTGGTTCTCCATTAACATTATACACAAAACTAAATGTTCAGATGGTATTAAAAATGTATATACCAACTAGACCATTAATTAATTAATTAATTAATTATGCCTTAATTTCCCTGAATTAGAATGTAGACGGCTGTCTATGAAAATTATACACAAAACAAAATACTCAAGTAGTATTTAAAGTACATCAAATAATGTGTAAAATATTAAATACATGCGCCAAACTGCATGTAATTACACCTTAAGACTCAAAAGTAATTCTAAAATAAAAAATGCAACTAGAGAATTATAAACCATGTTTGGTCTCATAAACCAAAAATAATTAAAAAAAAACATTAAATCTAAACTATGCCATAAATACAGACTTAATTCAGACACACTAAGCTATAACCAGGGATTTGGCCTAATAATAGTAGTAGTGATAATAATAATGAATTTATCATCTGTAAACATTATTCAAATAGTGTTAATGAAACAGAATAAAATTAGCTTTATTTGGTTTTAACTGCACTGCAGAATCATTTAAAGATTTTTATACACAAAAACAAAAACAGAGACGGACAAGTAGACGCCAAAGTGAAATATTAACAACAAAAAAACACACAATGCAAACATAACTATACTGTAAATCATAATCTGGGATTAATTATTTAATTGGAGGAATTTAATAACCAAAAAAAACCCCATAACATTAAATGGTGTTTAAAGCAGCTCTATTGGCGATAGAGAATAACCAGTTACAGTTATAATAAAGTTATAATAAATACTGTAAAATAAAGCTGTGTTTTGGTCCTTTTGGCTGCTTTTAGATTATTAACTACAACAAAGCTGATCATACTCAAGAAAACAAAATCAGAGTTTTACATGTGTTTCTAAGGAGAAAGAAGAAAATATTCGATACTGGATTAAAATATTTCCATATTTGTATTTTTTGGAACAGGTTACTGAATGGAGCTCTGGAATAAAACGCTTTACTGCTTCATCTTTCACAGCCGAGAGGAAAACAGTCCGGCAGACATAGGAGAATTCACTTACATTATATTATATAAATCACTTTCATTTAAAAAACTATTTACATGTATATATCTGTATTTTTCAATAAAAGTGGATAGTATACATATACATACATTTATAAAACAAAAGAATACATATTACATGTTACGTTATGTATAATGGAGTAAATGTATATTACATTTTATATTTTACATGTGTTATATAATATATGTATATATATATATATATATATATATACACACACACACACAAATATGTAAATATTTTTACAGTCTTTTTATAAACATTTCTACACCCTGATCAACCAAATTGGCTAAAAAATAAAACCACTAATTTCCTTTTTCCCAGTAAAAGCTGCCCTCCTGTCCTAAAGCCTCTTAAAGGCCTCAGAGATTAAGTTAAAATTATTTCAGCTCAGATAAAAGCTTTTAGAGGCGAGATAAAATACTAGTCTGTTTTTCACAAATACACACATGAGATTTAGGACTTAAAACATTACCTAACCTATACTAAACTGGATGTTTACACACGAAAAGGAAAATAAGCAAATAAACAAACAAGAAAGGAAAAAGGCCCAGCTGGCAAAAGTAAGAGGAGGCTACTAATATTAGAGACATGTTTGAGATATTAGAGAGGTATTAGAAATGTGTTAGAGAGTTATAGATATTAGACGATGCAGAGATATTAGAGATGTTAGCGGGATATTATAGAGATATTAAAGATAATGTAGATATTAGAGATATAGGAGAAATATTAGAGATGTTAGAGGGATATTAGAGAGATGTTAAGAGATATTTGAGAGATATTGGAGATATTATAGAGATACTGGACAGATGTTAGAGAGATATTAGAGGGACTCGATAGACATTAGAGAGACATTAGAGATGTATCGGAGATATTAGAGATGTGAGGAGGGTTCTGACCTCGCTGGGCTCGCTGTAGAGACTCCACTCCCCGACCTCACCACACTCCATCTTCACCGAGCTAAGCATCCCCCAGAGAACCAGTCCTGCAGAAAGCCCACCACGCTCCGGGAGAACCTCTCAGCTTCTCCAAGAACACTCCGGTACCAGCTGCACAAGGGAAATCCAGCAGAGAGAGAACTCAGAAGCACGGAGAAGTTGTTTCCAACTTTTTCTGTCTCTCAGTCCACTTTCTTCACAACCAGAGTCCCTCAGCCCCTCAGCCGCGCGCCACACATCCTACTCCAAACTCCGACAGGCCCTGCTGCAGCTGCCGTTTTGAGTGTGTGAGCGTGTGTGTGTGAGAGAGAGAGAGAGATAGAGAGAGTGTGTGTGCGAGTTTGCGAGAGGTCTCTGCTGAACTGCCCCTGAAACTGCCCGCCGCTCTTTAAGCTCAGGTGAGGGGCCACGCCCCCCGGGCTCATTTACATACCACCTACAATTTAGTTCCACCCCAACAGGGGGCGCCCTCTCACCCCCGACCTGCAGTCTGGCACATACACACACTCTCTCTCACACACACACACACACTCACATATAAATACACAAATACATAAACGCACACAAAAATACATACATACACACACACACACACATATATATATACACACACATTCACACACACACAAATTAGAAGCCCTCACTGTGTGATATTACATTTGTGTATGTTTGTGTATATCTGTTTTTAATAACAGATTGTGCTCTGTATCTGTGTTCCTTAGATGGTTCTGATGCCTCTCAGATGTTCCTGAGATCCTCCAGCTGATTGTGATGGGTTCTCCATGGGTTCCTCTGTTCTCAGTGTAATCTGGGAGCTGCAGGTCTGGACGGGATGGTCCTCAGCAGGTTCTCTTGTTCAGGTCCTGAAACAGGACATTTATATGTGATCAGTCACTTAATAAGTGATGGCAGTACCCCCTCAGATCAACAGCACAACCTTCTGACCTGCTCTGAGTGATGAAGAGCTCATAAACATGTGATCTTTAATCAACCAGCCCATCACCCAACAGTCGTTCACTGATCAATCAGAGTGAACGGCTGGAAACGGCTCGTTCTGAACACACTCACCTCTAAACCTGTCAGGCTTAAACCCATCACACACAGACACACACACATTAACACTGAGAACACTGAGAGAGTGTGTGTGAGTGTGTGTGTGAGAGAGAGTGTGTATGTTTGTGTGTACGTGTGTGTATGTATGTGTATGTTTTTGTGTTTGTGTGTATGTAATTTTTGTAATTGTGTGTGTGTGTGTATGTATGTGTATGGATGTAATTTTGTGTGTGTGTGTGTATGTGTCTGTATTTGTGTGTGTGTGTGTGTGTGTGTGTGTGTGAGTGTGTGTGATAAAACAAAGTTAAATGAACTGCATCATTATGGCAAAGTATGACTGTAAACATGGACAAATTATATTATAATTCTATTAAAGTAAGGGATCTCATCTATCTCAAATATATATATGAGATTATATATCTCATATCTCATATATATTGCATGCTGTGTGTGTGTGTGTGTGTGTGTGTGTGTGTGTGTGTGTGTTGGTACTGAGTGTAAGCTGGAACACTCATTCCCTTCAGGTATCAATTAAGCCTTATCTTAATATTTTTACCAACAGAAATGTTCAAAGATGAATATATTTAAATTTCATCTGTATTTGACAGGTCACTGTGGATCACACACACACACACACACACACACACACACACAGTGGAGAGCAGGAGTGTGTGCCATGTTTCACACACAGCTGGAGTCTATGTGCTGGTTTACTGTGTGGATAAAAACAGCATGGAAAATAGAAACAGTAGCTCGTGCAAAAGTTATGACACCCTATTTTATGTTTTAGTTTGTAAAAATGATAATGAAATGTAAAAACTGGGCCCAAGTGTGAAGTTTAAGTGTGTGTTCTGTCTCTGGTCTAGGGGTCTGGGCTGTGTGTGTGTGAGTGAGTGTGTATTTCAGCTGCATTTGCATTAAAGCTCTAATTGGATCGCGCGCCTCAGTGACCCGTTACAGAGCCTAACGAGGGGGCTGTCTACCTTTGAAATGATCCGGGGTTCTATGTGTGTGTGTGAGTGTGTGTCCTCCAGAATCCACATCCTCCCGCGCGCCAGTCTGGCCGGTCTGAATGTGAAAGCGCTTCCTAATGGATAATGAATGAGCGCGGAATTGATGACATCACATGGGGTCGACAGGATTAGCGGGGGGCAGTGTGTTGGGGGCGGGGGTTGAGCCCCCTGCACTCTGTGTGGGGTCACGCGGGGTGGAGTATTCCTCTGCGTAACTGCTTTACGCATGTCCATTACGCACATGGACACGCGCACGAGCGTTTTTTCCACGGCGTCCCTCGCGCTCCTTTGTGACCTTAACCCCCCCACCACCACCAACAGCCCCCACCCAGACCCAAACGGACCCCATTCGCGCGCTCGTAAAACTTTTGTAATGTGGATTTAATGGAATGGGCGATTAGCGCGTGCAGCGGGGGGTGGGGTGTGTGTTGGGGGGATACACATCCAGGCGCGGCCTTTCATATGGATCCGGCGGAACAGACCCGCTCCAGGTTCTCGAGTCCTTACCCTCAGTCAGAACTTAGAACTCAGAACTCAACTCAGAACTCAGAATTGAACTCAGAACTCAAAACTCAGTCAGAACTCAGAACTGAACTCAGAACTCAGAGCTGAACTCCTGTGTTTGAGAAGGAGGCGAGACGCTGTTTAATACCCTCCGCCCCCCCTTCAGCATCCCCTTATTAAACCGATCACTTCATTAACGAGTCTGTAAAGCCGCCAGTCCTCGCGCTGCGGGCTGCGTGTGTCCAGGTGTGTCTCTGTGCCGCGCGGAAACCTGCCTGCACCCGGCCAGCGCGTGCGACCCCGCGTCACCTGACCGTCCCACAGATTAACGCACCTCTTCCGTTCCGCGTGTGTGTGTACATCCACAGTGTTCTTCTAATTATTTATATATCCACTCTGTACATATATACATACATCCAAAGCATTGTGTATATACATACATACTTAACTAAGTTCACACATAGTTTACATATATATATATATTACAATACACATAGTGTACATTTTATACTGTATTGTTGGTATAGTTTTTTATGCTATTCTACAGGTTTTTTTTAATTTATCTCATCTTATCTTATCTCTTACATATTACATACATATACACGCACATACACACACACACATTCTCTCATACATACATATACAAACACACACACATACACACATACTCACATTCACACTCATACACATACACACATACACACACACATATATATAGATAGATAGATAGATATACTCACACTCTCACTCATACACACACACAGACAAACACACAAACTCACACTCACACACACACATATACACACACTCACATACACACCACAATCAGCCAATCAGAGCACAGGCACACTCTCACACAAATACACACGTGTACATATACATACACACAGACACACACACACACTCATACGCACATATGAACACGCACACAAACACACATGCATATACAAAACACATATACAAATTCACTTACATACACACTCACATATATACACACACTCGCATACACACACACACATATATACACACATATACATACACACACACACTAACACACACTCACACTCATACACACATATACATGCACATACACACACACCTCAATCAGCCAATCAGAGCACAGACACACACACACACACACTCACACATACACAGACACTCATATACACACACACACACCTTACCATTACACCAACAGGGACTTTAATGACATTGCATTCAAATCCATAGACTCCACAAGTTTTGGAGATTCTGTGAGAATTTGTGTCCATTCATTCTGTAGAGCATTTATGAGGTCAGACACTGATGTTGGACGAGAAGGTCTGGCTCCAATCTCCGTTCCAGTTCATCCCAAAGGTGCTGGATGGGGTTGAGGTCAGGACTCTGTGTGGACCAGTCAAGTTCTTCCACACTGAACTCCTCCAGCCACGTCTTTACGGAGCTGCTTTGTGCACTGGGACACAGTCATGCTGGAATAGAAAAGGTTCCTCCCCAAACTGGGTCCACAAAGTTTGAAGCATGGTGCAGTCCAAAATGCCTTTGTTTGCTGAAGCATTAAGATTGTCCTTCACTGGAAGTAAGGGGTGTAGCCCAAACCCTGAAAAACAGGTGTGTCCCAATAATATATGACCTATGGCACATTTCGTTGCATGTTTTCCTATCCATATATATATATTATCATATTATAGAGTAAATAATTATAGACCAAAGTATTGGTATATATATATATATATATATATATATATATATAGAGAGAGAGAGAGAGAGAAAGAGAGAGAGAGAGAGAGAGAGAGAGAGAGAGAATTACCCACGGCACATTTCGTTTCAGGCTTTTCCATCAACACAATGTGTTTGTGCTCCTGTTCAGATTTTAATACGATGGCGTCATCTGCTGGCCTCAGCCGGTAACAGCAGGCTGGGTCAGAACCTCGCACAGATCAAAACAAACAGGCGTGTGGAGCATCTCAAAACCTCGGGCTGTTACAGACATGATTAAGTCGTCAAGCGGATGAAACGGAAAACACAGACTAAATACATTAATAAAGTGATCAAATAATAGCTATAATCAATTAAAAGGCGAAGGTTTCCTCCAGGGTCTCCGGTTTCTCCCACAGTCCAAAGACATGCGGGTCAGGTGCATTCTAAATTGACTGTAGGTGTGTGTGTGCCCTGCGGTGGTCCCACACCCAGGGTGAGTGCTTGACCCCGGGATAGACTCTGGGTACCTGCGATCTTAATAAGGAATAAGCGATTACAGAAAAGTTTAAAACGGTTTAAAAGGTAAAAGGATGTTAAAATGTTTCACATGTGGGCTTTGATGAAAACCAAGAGCTCAGACCTCATAATCTGAACCAAATATCTGACCTCTGAACTTCCTGTCTTCACTTTCAGCCCTTTAGCTACAAGGCCTACAAAGCTAGTAATGATGACAGATTATTAGCACTCAGGCCCCTCAGAGCGTGGATGTGTTCAGTGTCTGTAACTCATGTGGTGACTCACTCACTGTTCTCTTTAAAAACAGACTAAAGTACATTAGCACAGCTTAACATTAACAGTGGGCTAATTTTGTTTCTGGTTCTAGACAGCAGTGAGCTGTAGAGTGCCAGAACCTGCATTAGCAAGTTTTAGGCCTCTCTATTGTTGAGATATAATCCATTACTAGTTACACAGTCTTCTGCAAAAGTCTCAGCACCCCTGAACAAATACTGTGTTTTTGTTGATTTTCTAAGAGTAAACCTATACATCTTCTACAGACACTTCAACAGAACCTACCGTTCATTTACTGGACTGAACACACTGGAACAGAAATGAAAACATAACGTGGTCTGGGTTTTATTAAACTGGATTAACATTAAAAACTATTAGAAATTGCACACTAATTATTCCCCTACAGAGTTTGTGTTCATAGTGGAGGTGAATGAAACCAGACATCTGCCTCTAAAATCTCCTCACAGAAAGTTATTCCATTAAACGGCTCTGGTTGCGCCGTTGTTCTACCAGAGTTTTGAGAAGCTTTTGGTCCTAAAACTAAAGCCATCCATGGTGGAGGGATAGATGTAGGGCATTGTGAGGTAAAATAGACCCAAAGAAAAGTGATTTAGTTCAGATTCACAAATTTACATCCATAAACACTCCCAGCTTCACTGGGGGACAATAGTGAATAAAACGGATCTGTGTTGGAGACATCTGGTTCCATTCATCTCCACTGTGAGGAGATCGGAGTCTCTTTAATAAACCAATTCACAACTAACACAGTGAGCACACTCTGTTCACACACACTGGATTATGGGGGATTTTCCCCCTTTCAGGTGGATTATAGAGTGATTAACACTAAGAGTAAATAAAAATTTCATTTCCATGAGAAAGATCTACTTTAAAGCACTACCTAAAAAAAAAGCTAAAAATGTACAAAATGACACGTAACCAGCTCGACTGAGAATTTAAGACACAGGGACGCGAGTGAAAAGCAGGTCAATCTTTAATTTAAATACAGTTCGAGACACAGAAGCCAATTTAAAGCAAAGATCTTACAGAACAGTTCTCTCGTTTACATGTTTGTTTACTCATTCGTCTACTCAGAAAACAACAGGAAAGAGGTGCGGATACAGAGAGAAAGAGAGAAAAAACAATAACATGGAAAAAACGGAGAGGCAGACTCTCGGAATACTCGTTTTAAAAAAAAAAGATGAAAAATATATATCTGGACCGTATAACTAAAAACAAAAACGTTCTTCTTTTAGAGTCCCCACAACATCCAACAGGTTAAAATACAAAATATAGTGATCTGCTAACACCCCACTCCCCCTCCCCCCAAATGTTGCTATTATTTTAAATGAAGCTTTTTTTTTTTTTAATAAACCACAAAAATATATGCTAGCATTGTATGATACAACAACGTCTGGGTGCGTCTGTCTTTGGTTTTCGGTTCGTTCAGATCCTTAGAGGTGCGTAAAGCGTTTCGGTATAAAATCTAGAGATTGCACATCTACGAGTGCGGAGAGGGAGTCGCCCGAGTACAAAATATAGAGAGATTCTATCGTACATGCTGGGTTAAGCTTCCGTCGGGCAGAATTAAGCGTCTCCACACTCCCGCAGGTGTGTGCAGCATTCGCAAAAAACAATACAAAAGGTGTGTCTGTGTGTGTGTGTGTGGGGGTACAGTGCCGTGATTGAGACTTTTGAAGCCTTGAAACAATCTCGCTGTACAATCTGTATCTGTCTGGTGTTCAGGACATTCAGAGATGTCGTCATTCATCCTAGGTTTCACTAGCAGGAGAACTCCACCCAAACATCCTCACGGTTCAGTCTTCAGAGTGGGTACAGAGTGTTCACAGTGGAGGTGAATGGAACCAGACGTCTGCCTTTGAAAGCTCCTCACTGAAACGTTGTTCTACCAGAGTTTTTAAAAGATTTGAGTCTAAACCCACTCATGGTAGTGTGATACATGTAGGGCATTGTGATGCAAAATAATTCCCAAAGAAAAGTGATTAAGTTCAGCTTCACTATTTTACCATCAACATCCATATAAATACTAAGAGACACGTGGAGCGTCACTGGGGGGGATTTGTGTTGAAGACGTCTGGTTCCGTTCACCTCCACCGGGAAAAAAAAAAAAAAAATTGAGTTTCACTCTGAACCCTCTCTGTTTACACACTGAATTATGGGGGATTTTTTTAATTAAATGGTGGAATTCCCCTTCAAGGTGGATTATAGTGTGATTAACACTAAGGGTAAATAAAAAAGGGTTCTTCGTCCACACGCTTTCATTAAAAAGCTCTACTTTAAAGCACGATTACACGTCGGGCGGTAAAATAAAGTCTGTCGGTGAAAACAGACGGACTGATTGTACTGCAGAACATCAAAACAGGACTGGACCCTCCCTCACCGTGACCAGCGGGGAGAGAGAGAAAGAGAGAGAGAGAAGGAGAGAGGG
>JBBPCX010113932.1:0-20897 GCA_037974365.1 Hydrocynus forskahlii
GGGGTAACTGTTCTCTATTCTGGCCGGGGAGGCCCGTATGCTACGGAACCTTTTTCAGTAGTCATTTAGGCAGGACACTGATGACTTCTTTGGCATGGGGATGATGGTGGTGACTTTGAAGCACGTTGGAACGACAGTGGTGCTTGCTGACAGTGACATCATCAATGCACTTAGTGATGTAGCCAGTGACCGATGTTGTGTACTCCTACAGGTTGGTAGAGCCGCTGTAGGTTGCAACCTCCCTGAACATATCCCAGTCAGTGTGCTCAAAACAGTCATGAAGAGCAGAAATGGCACCTGGGGGCCAGATCTTTGTCTGCTTCTGAACGGGCTTGGCACATCTGACGAGCGGTCTGTAGGCTGTGGTGTAGGGTGACCAGACGTCCTCTTTTCCCTGGACATGTCCTCTTTTTGAGACCTGGAAATTGAGCTGCCTAAACCTTTGTCACGTCATGGGCATCTCTCATAAACTAGTTACTATCCTACACGCCTATTCCCTTTCACTCAGGGGCGGACTGGCAATCTGTGCGTTCTGGAAAAGTCCAGAGATGCGCATACCACATATCAACCCCCCCATACCACATGCAAACGCCCCACCGCGCAACCACCACCATGGAACCACGGCCAAGCTAAGGTGTCCTCTTTTTTACAATCCCAAATCTGGTCACCCTACTGCAGTGGGCATGATGGACACGTGATCGACATACTAGTGGAATTTAGGGAGAACTGCTATGAGATTTGCATGATTAAAATCTCTGGTGAATATAAACAGTCCATCAGGATGTGTGTTTTGGAGCCCACTGATGGCTCTTTACAGTTTGGCTAGCACGTTGTTAGCGTTAGCGCTGGTTGGGATGTACATCGCAGCTATGAACACGGTGGCAAATTCCCTCTGTAAATAAAATGTCCTGCATCTAACAGTCAGTAGCTTGAGATCAGCAAAATGTTTACACACCAGTCCGTGCTGATGTAAACACACAGCCCTCCCCTCCTTGCTTTGTTACTAAGGGTAGCATCACAGTCAGTATGGTACATGAGCATTTTGCTAATCTGTGTAGCCATCTCCAGAACTCTGTTGCTGAACCATGTTTCAGTAAAAACATGTAAAAACATTTGAGCTTTCTCTACCATTCGAGCTAAATCCCCAGTATTTTGTTTTAGTGAAGATTTATATTTTCACTGCTTGTGCAGCTGTATAGACTTCCAACTATCAGGCAATTCAGTTACTTTATCTAATAAGTAGATCGGTTATTAAAAAGCTTGACGTTTCTGTCTCCTCTTATTTTGACTCTAAGGTGAAAATGAGTGCTTGTATCCCCAGAATTCTGGCCAGTCAGCCAACACCTGTGTAATTTGGTGCACTTCTGATGTACACACCAAAAAAATTATGTTGCAAAACTGTAACTGTTTTGATCAGAAGCCAGTTAAGTCTTGACAATATTGGAATAATGGGGTCAAGTTGCAGCTGATTTAGGTTCTTGTTAGAGCAGTAGGCCATTATAGTAATCGAGGTAACAAACTAATTTTTCTGCATAATTTAGGGACTGGTCCATTACTTAGCTTAGAAATATTTCATAGATGAATAAAAGCTATCTTAGTAATAGTACCTATATGTGCATCAAATGACAGATCTGAGTTTATAGTGACAAGAAGATTTTTTACAGTTATCACTGGAGAAGCTGAGGTCAAGATCAAGCATTGGACCGAGACAGTTTGTTTATGGCAGGTTTCTGGCACCTAGAGGAAGGTCATCTGTTTCTTTCTGCTTTGAGCAAGTGAAGGTTATGTGACATCCAGTCTTTTATATCCTTTATGTAATCCGAGGTTTTATGTAATCTTTATCATCTGGGTTGGCAGAGATACAAAGCTGTGCAGCAGTGGAAGCTAATCCAATGTTTTCAGATAATCATACCTAATGGCAGCATGTACAATATAAATAAAATACCCTATAGGTTACTTGTGTGTCCCGTTCATACTTACAAACTGATAGCAGTTAGTCAGGTATGATCTAAACCAGGATAAGGTTGACCTGTGACCAGGTTTTATAGTCTAGTGGTCAGTAGAGTTGAATGCCACACTACGGTTGGGCAAAACCAGCAAATATACAAATCTTTTGTCAGCGGACAGTAAAAGATTGTTTACTACCTTTACTAGGGCTATTTTGGTGCTGTTCCTCCACACCAAACTAACCCAACCTTGTCTTTATGGACCTTGCTGAGCACAGGGGCTGGAATAGAAAAGGGCCTTCCCCAAACTGTGTCCACAACGTTGGAAGTACGGCATTGTCCAAAATGTCTTGATGTGCTGAAGCATTAAGATGACCCTTTACTGGAAGCAAGGGGCCAATGAATTCAATAATCACAATTTTTTTGTCATTATAGTGTAACTGTTGGGCCACAACTTTCTCTAATGTCTTAGATAAAAATGGTAAAGTAGAAATAGGTCCATGTTTTGAGAGTTTGCATGGATCAAGATTTGGTTTACTGGTAAGACTTCTTTAAGCAGGCTTGTAGAAACTGAATCGAGAGTACAGGTAGAAGATTTGGGTGAGAGAATAATTGTAATGGTGTTCAGCCACACTGCTACATTGAACCATTTGAGCCACACAGCTTTTGGCTACAAATACACTGTTTAGGATCTCCGGAGGGAATGGCAATGGAGGAGGTGTCATGTCGGGTGTACAAAACAGACATGCAGGAATCAACTTCAGTAAAACTCTTTTTTACTGATCACAATTCAAGTTTGAGCTTCAAGAGCTCCAAACAAAAAACAAGCTTCAGTCAGTACATATACAGGGAATTTCCCGGAGGTCCTTCACTCCAAGGGGAACCCAAGCTCAGCAGAGGGAAGGGGGACTCGGCTGCCTAGCCGACAATCATGAAGCTTAGCAAGCCCGCTTTTACCAGGGGCCAATACCACTACTCCAACATAGTGGAGCTGTGCGGTATGGTGGGAAACCACTGCTCACACCTGTAGGACACAGCAGGGGAGACACAGAGAGAGGTGTAACACAGTTACACTTCAAGCAACTGGTGTAAACAATGGAGTCCAGCCTCACGTTGCTTGACTTTAAAGGGGAAATTCTCCAACTGCCACTTGGAGTGTCAGCGTGATGGCGACTGGAAAGTTCTTCCCGTGCACGAGTCTGGAAACCTTCTCAATGACCACAGGCATCAAGTTAGAATTCACAATACACACACAAACCCAAGTCAGAGCTGAATGGACGTGGTTGGTAACCATGCAATGAGTTTTATATCAACACACATACACAGACAACCAATCACATGATGCAAACAATAAACTCAGTAACAAGAATCACTTAAACTAAACCCAAGACAGGTGGACCTGTCATCAGGTACCTAGCAACCCTGCTAATGAGCTAACGAGGCTCAGCACTCTCACCTGGGTTGACTAGGCACCAGCCGACCACACACACAACAACCAGTGACGTCATCTAGATGTGCCCAGGGCTGTGTACACTCAATACTCAGGGGATGGGCTCACACGAAGTACTTTTCCACAGGTTTATTAGGCTCAACACAGGCTCTTTATGCTAGAGTAAATGAGAGGTGATAGATAGGTTGAGCATGCCGCAGTAAGTGCTTTGCTGTAGTCTAAGGTTCTTCTTCCAGGCAGAGTGGAAAGATTCCAGCTTGGTTAATCACCAGTTATGCTCTAATTTTCAAATATGTTGCTTTAGGGAACATGTTTGATCATCATACCAAGGAGTGAGCTTTGTCTGTCTGACTCTTTTACGTCTTAGAGGTTATGACATAATGATTTAGATAAGGCTCTTATGCAATGAGGTAGTGATCTGAGATTCCTGTGGTCAGTGAAAGAACAGCTATGTTATCCACATTAACTCCAAGGGTCAGACTTAAATCACCACAGTAGTGAGTAGACCCCGTTACATTTTGAGTAAAGCCTACAGTATCCGGAATGCAGATTTAGGTTTTAGGATTATTTTTCAAAGTGGATATGAAAGTAACCTACAATTATTACCTTATCGCTTTATTACCTTGGTTTGCTAGGAAACACCTTAATTCTTGGAAGAACACTGTGGCCTGTAGACAGTTAGAGTGAAAAATCTAATCTAGATTTGTATCTAGATTAGATATTTCAAAGGAAGTGTAAGTTCTGATTAATACACAGGGCACTTCTGAGAATGGTTGCTGTGCCTCCAACTCTACCCCTTAGTCTAGGATTGTGTATGTAGTTATAGCCAGTAGGGGTGGCCTCATTTACAGCAATAAACTAGGTCTAATCCAGGTAAGACACAATGCATCAAAATTCAGATCAATGATTTTATTCACAATAACCTGGGCACAAGGTGACATCCATAAAGATTTGGTTTGATGAGTCTGGTCTGGAGGAACTCCAGTGGATGCAAAGAGCTCCGACCCCAACCCACCTGAACACTTTTGGGAAGAATTGGAATGTATATTTTGAGCCAGGCCTTCTTGTCCAATACCTCACAAATGAAACTTTGACTGAATGGGCCCATATTCCCACAGACACACTCTAAAATTATGTTGAAAGCCTTCCAAGAATAGGTGAGGCTGTTACAGCTGCACAGAGAGGGCAACTCCATATTAATGCCCATGGTTTTGAAAGGGAATTTCCAAGCTCATAGGCGTGAAGGTCAAGTGTCCACATACTTTGGGACATATAGTGTATGTTGTACTGAAACAAAACTTTGTATCTCTATTTTTGGTAGTCTTGTCTTGGACCAACAGAAATGTAAAATGTCAGGTTTAATTGCACTTATCCTCTTTGCTCAATTTTGGCCATGAATATTTTTTTTTCCATTTTAAAAGCACTGCATTTTCTCATGGTTGTATGAGAGGACATAAAATATCACAAGAATGCATTTACTTTAAATTATTCAATAACATTCATTTCACAGCATGAACATGGAGTTCACACAAAACAGAACATGAAAATCTGAATTTAATTCAAAGTCATTTAAAAGGTGTCTTTGAATGAAAAGATATCATGCCTGATTATTTAGGTGCCAGTACATACACACTACCGTCCTACCATTCCGCTACCATGTAAATATCGTTGCTGTGCTGAGGAGGTTCCAGCAGCCAAACAATGTTTGCTCACTGTTTGTCTTGTATATGTCCTTACCAGAAACAAATTGATTATAGTCTGTAATAGTAAACTACAATGCGCACCTGTATGGTAAGTGGAACTGATAAGATGGGAAATGAGTGTGGATAACAGGTAGGTGTACCTGATAAAGTAGCTCGCCAGTGTGTAGATTTTACTGTTTGCTTTTGTGAAGAATGTTCTGGACAAAGTATGGAGCACACTGACAATGAGATGCTTAATAAAATGCCTTAAACTTCCCTAATATGCATAGCACATTTAATCCCCATCATCTTTAGACAGAACACTTTGTCTAGTGGTCCATGTCAAATATGGTAAACAGTGAAATAATACAAGAGTTAATGATCAAAATATCAAGAAATTTTATTTTTGTGCACTAAACACTGAAATCGGGATTGTTGATTGTTTCAAACAGAAGACTTCTAAGAAAGAATGAGGGAAAACAGGGTCTTGAATTGCGAGTATAATCTGATTTATGCATGAATGTTCCATGGCAAGTCATTTGTATGTCTTTGCACATAACCCTAAAATCTGTTTCTAAGCTTTGAAATATTCCTTTAAAACATGATCTTAATTCTTGAGACTCAGCAAGCCATGCCATCAGACATCTTGTGGGTACAGCAACTACAATGTCAAACTCTATTTGCCTCAAATCATTCAAAAAAAACAATTTTTCACAGAGGAGAGTTCCTTCTTCCCTCTAAAATACTTCAGAAGCCTGGGGGAAAAGACCACGCTCTAACATCTAAAGCAAAGAACGTCTGACTTTAAAAGTGCATTATGGGATGTAAATCCACAAAAGCACTCAGTCTCTAAGAATGTGCCTGATCCACCCTGTTTTATTGCCAGGCTGTATTTTGTAGATTGAGGTTCTGAGATCTAGCCAATGTAGAAGGTTTACCTGACACACTCCCACCATGGCTGTGATTTGGGTTTTATTAAAACTGCATGGGAGCAAATTGGGAGAGTCCAAGAGGTTTAAATCCAGGCCATGCACTTCATTCCCTTCAATTATTAATATTTATGGCAGCGCAGCATGTTAGTATAACACTGGCCCACTCATAATTGCACACAACCGAAAAAAGTCTCTATGTTGTTCATAGGCTCAATAGTTATGAACTCATGATTTATTTGTTTTTATATGAATCCATTCACTTTTGTTCTGCTTTTATTCCTGACATTTCAGCCTTTGCAGTTTTTCTTGGTCATCTTTTTAGAGTGCTTCTTTTGAGTTACCACTGACAAAAATCTACCCTCTACCTTTTTAAAAACATGTGTAAGAGTCTAGCAGCCATTCCAGTTTCCATAAGTTTTAGGTTAAAAGGGCATTCTGGCCTAAAACAAACATTTAATATATAATTTGCCATGTTTATCAGTGTTCTGTTGCACAGAATGGCTTAGCACCATCAGTTTGACAGAATTTGCATTATTTTCATGTTGTCATTTATCAATGATTTATTGTTGTTGACTGAATTGTACTAAAACATTCCCATGAGTAAACTCAGTCGATAATATGATAGAAAAGTTTATCCTTGGCAGTTAATCATTAGTGAAGAGCATTGTGTTTAACAAATACATTTGAACTAGATTCCTTCATCCTTGCATTGTGTCATTGCAGCTCTCCTCAGAGGATGAACTATTCAAGATAATAAGTAATAAACTATTTGCACTGCAAGGAGGTCTGATGAACAGCATGCATACAAGCACCTAATTGATCAAATGAATCCCCTAAAGGCCTCTCATTGCTTCATTATTTCATTTTATTTATTTAATACTTGTGATTTGGTGTGCACAAAAATGAGAGATAAATGCTTAAGTGGATAAAAGTCTCAGCCAAATTCCATATCCATAATCTGTATTTATGTTTTTTTATTTACTCTCATCTTAATGTGGGACAACCAAACTTATCCAGTTAACCTTAGTGAGGATGAGAATACAAACAGGCATTTAAAATGGGTTGAAAACAGATAGGCTGTTTGGGTTTAAAGAGTAAAAATCCTGCCTAGGTTGAAATTAACAATATATACAACTTGTACAACATCAGAAAAATCAGGCCATGCCTGACTCCGTATGGCACTCAATTCCTGCTACAAGCCATGGTCATCTCTCGCTTCGATTACTGCAGTGGGTCTTCCAGTTTGTACAATAAGACCCTTACAGCTGGTTCAGAATGCGACAGCTCAGCTGATCTTCAACCCAGAAGGTCGCATGCCGCCCCACTGCTAATTGACCTACATTGGCTACCCATGGCTGCCCCAATTAAATTCAAGTAACATCTGGATCTCAATCCAGCTACCTTAATCCTATCATTCAGCCTTATGTTCCTACTCGCTCCCTCTATGCCTCCAAAGAACATCGTCTGGCTCTTCCATCCCTCATCCCTACACACAAAGAGAAACCAGTCCAGGCTGGTCTCATTCTGATTCCTCACTGCTAGAATGAGCTGCCAGAGTAGCAATATCTCTCTCTGTCTTCAAAACCTCCTGAAGACTCATCTATTCAGAGAGCATCGCCTTTCTTGATGCACTATCCATCTTCTTGCATTACTCCTACATAAAGATTGTGGCACTTAGAACTCTCCTCTGGTTCTCACGCTGTCCTAAAACTTCAGTGTTTCCTCAAATTGTAAGTCGCTTTGGATAAAAGTGTCGGCCAAATGAATGTAATGTAATGTAACTAGGCAGTCTTAACAAAATTCTGGGAAGTATTTCTACTTTCTGGACCTGAACTACAGAGGTGAGCAATGCGCTGGCAAATGACACTGCTGTCTCTGACATGATTTACACTGCTCCTAATGTCACTGAACACGGAGGCCCATTAGCAGATTTGTGTCATATTAGAGCACACACTCATGGGAACTTTGCAGTAAACAGAGACATATGTAGTTTATTTGCAGATATGACAGAGAGACAATGCTACTTCAGAGGTTAGCACTGTCATTCTGAGCTATGGAGCATGGCTAGGTGTAAAGTCTGCCGCCAAACAATTGAGGTGATTCGACTGTGAGTGTGGATGAGACTGTCGAAGATATAATGTAGCTGTGGGATTATGTACATCCTGAGTGTAAATAGGATGTACATGAAGACAAGCTTAGCTATGGAACAAAAATAGCTGACACTGTCAAAAGTTGACAAAATACACTCGAACTTGCATTACTTTGTAAACATTCGTAAATAAACTGCCAGACATTTTTAATAAGACAGGTGGCCAGTCACCAATAGATGACCAACTTGATGCATCAAAAATAGGCTAATGGTGTACTTAGGCTGATATACACAAACCTTGAACAATGCAACACAGCAACTACCAGTTGGAGTGAAGGCAGCATGACACACAGTGCTGAAAAAATTATACTAAATTTTGGTTGTTGCCAAACATGGAGGAGAAGCTGACTGGCCATGTTAGGGCCTCCCTTCACTGTACGATTTATACATTCAGAGGTGACGCATGGGGAAAGGGTGGTCAAAATTGTAGAGATGCCTGGTATACATATTCATAGGTACAAATATATGCAGCCACAGCTTTTCAGTTTTAAGATTAATACAATGCACAGTGTCTAGCTAGCTATATAAACTGAAGAGCAACATAGGCACACAAATACAAAGTAATATTTATTTTTGTAACCTAGCAAGCACAAGTTAGGGACAAGCCATTTTGTCTCTGTCCTTTGTCGTTCATGTGACCACAGAATAAGAACAGAGAGCTCTTCTAACTTCGCTCTATCATGTCCGTAGAACATTAAGATGCTCATGTTTTCTAGCCTCAGTTTAAGGTACAGTAGTAAGAAAGTCAACTACAAGTCACTGCCTCGTCACAATTTTAAAGGCAGGTTATATCACAGAGGTAGAGGACAGTATTGCTGGCTTTGCTGTGCTGTAAAACATTTGCAGTGTTTTAACTTAAGAAATTAAACCAGGTTAAGTTTAGTTACCGGGATAGTTGAATTACTTAAAATTGTTAAGTTATTATTTGAAGTTCAACATTTTAAGTCAATCTCAAAATTTTATGGCAACCAGGATTTTACAGTGAAAATTTTTTAATTGTGGTTCTGTAGCATACGAGCCTCCACTGCCAGCGTGGGAAACAATTTCTTCTGTCAGGCCATCGGACTCAACTGAATAATAAACGGTACTGAATTATAAACATACACTCATACACACGCAAACACATCCCTGACCTGAACTTTGTCTTACCTTACAAAAATCATATGCACACTGCCTTATATGTCTATTTGTTCATCACAATACCCCTCTATTTATTATATACTTCACATCATCTATCCTGCAGCTGCTATTATTTGCATAATTATTTATTGCTATCTACCTCCATTCTGCACCTAACGCCTCAGCTGCTAGAATACATTATCTCTCATAATATTGTATTAATACGATCATAGACTGCACCGAATGTTGTTTTGTTGCTCTTGTGTTTTTCTTGCACTCTCTCTCTTTGCATTCTGTATATTTTGCACTGTTTTACACTTATTTAGTATAGTGGTGTTTTTTGTTTTTGTTCTTGTGTTTTCCTGGAGGAACATAAACTCATTTCACTGTGTACTGCGAGTGTATGGCTGAAATGACAAACCTACTGGACTTATAATCATATATAATCATTATAATCATATATAATCATTAACTCAATTACTGAAACAATCATTTTCTGAAACCTTACAGAGTATTAGTTCTGATCCCATCATTAGAATTTTGGGGAACACTTTGTTCAAATGGACCACCGTACATGCTTTGTAGATGCACATCCTGTCTTTAACTAACATTTAACTAAAATATTTATTAAATGTAGCTAAACTTTAAAAATAATACGATTCAATGAAACCTAATCCTAACTCTAACCGTAACCTTAAATCTAATCTTAATCCCTATTCTCTGTCTAACGCCTAATCCGAAACCTAACACCAGATTGTTTAACAGTTAAAGTTTCTGTGGGACCATCCAAATAAAAAGTGACTGAATCTTGTTTATTGTATTCAGCATTAATTGCTGATTTTCTACAGGGGTACAACCACTGTGACCAATTTACGTCAGTGGCTTTCATGTTAGCTGCTTCCCTTTTATTGTTTTCACAGCTTGAAGTCCTTGGTTGTTCCCTCATTTTTTAATGGTGTCAATATGGCAATGCAACGTCTGCACACATTTTGGGGAATGAAAGGAACATGAGTCAAAACGTTATTTTTTCGGCTGAACTTGTCTCTGTCTCTCCTTAAGGTAAAACAGTTCTGTCAGTTATTTCATCAGCTGTGCAGCTTTAATTTAAATGTTGAAATCTTCCATTTGTCGTTTGCCACATGTTTTGTATAGCAGCACATTATCCAAGATGTTAGACATGAAACCCATGGGGGCGGGGCTCAAAGAGCACCGCTTGTCTGGGGATAAGTATTAAGGAACCTTTTCATATAATGACTACTCAATAGTTTAAGGGACATTCTGGCCAAAATAAAAAATGTAACCACTGGGTCTGTTGAGTCTCCAGAGTGATTTTCACTTCTGATTATGTACCTTGAACATGGGAGGAACTTTTGAAAAACCAAGAGGATTTTAGCAGCTATTTTGCAAAGTGGATGTCGAGACACCTTACCCCAGTCTGGCTGAAAGGGTAAATAAAAATAGATCTCAGGTGTACGTTTTGTGCTGAACAAAGATAAAATCATTGTTTCTTTATGATAAGTAAGAACACCGTCTAAGAGTCACACTCACGCCAGCTGACACCACAAGGATTCCTAATAGTTGTATGATGGACTTGCAGTGCATGCTGGATAGTGTTGTGAGAGAACACTGAGGGATGACTGAATTGGAATGACAAGTTGTATACATCTGTGTACATATATACTTGCCCAAGTCTACATTTAGTCTTACTTACAGTTTACGTACATGTATGTATATTTTTACAGTACAGATGTCCATTTGCACATCTATTTTATACTGCACTGGGACATAGTATTTTATTCTATTCTGTTGTTTTTCTTAATTTTTGCTGCTCTTAACTGCTACTGTTGGGGGGAGGAGGGGGGCAGAAACTGTGAAAATGTGGTCTTGCTGACGGCTAAAAAGGACTAGATTGGGAAATTGTGCCTTATCATATACAGTCACGTGAAAAATTAGAACACTCCATTAAGTATTCAGTTCTTTATTAAGAAATGTTCATGTCAATATCTAATCTTGTTTTTATTTATGCCTGGAAAAGAAAGTGATGTTTTTGCAGGTAAATAACAAAAATTAACCTTGTTTTACTCGTTAAACAAACAATATCACCACAAATGCGTATTCTAACTGAAGAAAGAGTGAGGACACCCTACCGCCTAATAGCTAGTCTTCCCTTTGGCTGAAATAACTGCTTCTTGTAGCCATCTACCAGTCTCTGACATCAGACTGAGGAACATTTGCCCCACTCCTCAATGCAGAATTATTTCAGGTGTGAGATATTTTAGGAGTTTCTTGCATGTACAGCCCATTTCAAGTCACCCCAAAGCATCTTAAAGGGATTAAGATCTGGGCTTTGACTCGGCCATTCCAGGACTCTCCATTTCTTAGTTTTCAGCCAGTCCTTGGTGGATTTACTGGTATGTTTCGTTTCATTGTCACGTTGCACGTTTGTCACGTTTAATTTTCTTTCAAATGGTCTCACATGTTCCTCAAGCCCCCTCTGATACAAGGTAGAATTCATGGTGGATTCTATGATGGTGAGCTGGCCAGATCCCGCTGCAGCACAGCTTCCCCAGACCATGACGCTTCCACCTCCATGGTTCCCTCCACTACTTATGATTAGTTTCCGACAACCTAGTTTCTAAACACTAGTTACTGGGAGTGACTGCATCACATGTGTTTCAGTAACTATAATTAAACTGTATTGCTTGTGTAAAATAAGCAGGTGCTCTGTCATGGATTTAGCAATACATCTAAGCCTGGGCTGGAAATACAGATTAGACTACCTGACTGCCATCAAGGAGTTGTTTGAAAATCATTAGACTAAGGGTCATCAATCTTATGCTTAAAGGTCCAGTGTAGGTGCAAGTTTTCAAGCAAAAGCTCACCTGATTCCACTTGTTAAACCAATTTGTCTCAAACCACACTTTAGATGAGCTGAGCTGCTTGGTTGGAATGAAAATTTGCAGCCTCTCAGGCCACTTTGTGGGTTAGACTAAAGACCCCTGAACGAGAGCATAACGCTTAAAGGGGAGTGGGTTGGTCATCTACTCCAGGAAATAGCGTTGTTTAAGATTTTAAACAGCAACGTGGGACGCAATTTAGAACTATTACTGTTGATTTCATGGTAACCTGGAAATGACACTTTGAGCAATAGAAAATTGTTTTTTTGTGAGATCAGAAAACTTCATCATAATCAGTTTTGGTTTTTCTTTGAAACATGTCTTGCATGACTTCTGCAATGAGATGACTGATTTTACTGGTTTTGGTTGGTTTCAATAAAAACTAATTAGACAATTGCAAACAGGAGACAAAATGTTTTGCTTTCTACCTGAGTGGCCATATTCTGTTATGGGAAGTATTATAAGAAAAAAAAAAGTCCTGTATTCTGTGAAATGTCACAGGTATTGCGTGGCATGTCAGTGGGTTTACAAAATAATACAGAAAAATCTGCTGCCTGTCCTCTGGGGCCCATTTTCAAAATATATTTCCATTCCATGTGGCATGGAGCCCTCTCATGAGGTTTCACTTTGAGTTAGATGGTTTATTTTATATTGCCTTGGATTAGTTTACTTGAATTACTCATTTGTTCCCTGTCATAAGCCCCTCAGATGCACATATCTGTGTCTCAGACAGATGTGCCCTAAAGACAATATTGTGTTTTACAAAGCTCCACCACAAAAGTATGTGCCTATGCATGAACCGCCTCCCCCTGCCTTCCTTTTCAATCAGACATTCATCATAGCTTGTTTTAAGCCTTTGTGCAAATGTTATTGTGTGACATATTGAGAGACATTGTTTTTTCCACGAATATGTCAATGCCAAAGGGAGGTGCCATTCCGTGAGATCATTGGACATCTCAAAAATTCAAGACAACTGTGAGAGAAGTGAATCACAGCAGAGATGGCACGTTATGTTTAACATTGGGGCTATGTTCGTGAGATCCCTGTGAAAGATGGTTTCAGATGCAATGTGGTTCTAATTCATGCTGCCTGGGTCTGCTAGTGTAAGAGCAGTCTTTATCACATGCAGTATCCAAAGTCTGGCATACCAGACATGCCCTTCCAAATCTGGACTGAGAATTTCTTTATGTTTTCAGGGTAATTCTGTTACCTTTAATCAACTGTGTGACCATCTGTTTTAAGCATCCTTTTTCACTCTTAACTGATATGTATCTGGAGAGAATGGAATGAATGATGTTTGAAATAAGTATGTTTTTCCATACCGAATTCAAGCAAGACCAGCTTTGCTTCACTGCAAGAGTGAAATATGTTGTTCAAATGAAATGTTTTGTTGAGTTTCTAAGTGAAAATAAGTACATATCACCTGTGGGGAACACACTTAAATATAAAATTTTCCTTCCTACAAATTTTAATGTGCAGTGTCTATTTTTTTGGAAGAAATTAAACATACAATAATACATGTGTTCAGGCGATATTTTACATTTTATAATTTCCCCAATAGTTTATTTTGGCAAATAAATGGCAATTTTGCATTCAGATGTGCAGATGTGTGTTATTTTCAGTTAAAATTTATTATGGCAGCCCCGTGGATAAAAGCCGCTCGTGGGTCAGAGGCATTAAAAGGAGAACAATAAGAACTGTGCAAGCAAACAGACTAGCATGTCAGTGTTAGATTTAGTGGAGCAATCTAAGTGTTTACATGCTCAAATCTACCTTGAATCATCTGAGCTGGAACGCATTTCAGTCCGGTTAAACTTAGATCAACAAAGATTTTTGCTGGACCATGACGTACTGTTAAACACTATTCACTCAATCTTCTCAGTCCCACTAGCAACAGCTCCATTACTGCTAATTACATTGGGCACTAATATTTTACCAATTGATGTGCATGTAAAACTAATCTATGATCTTGGATTAGTGTCAAAGTCTACCTGAAATCAATAGGTGTGTTTATCAATATTTGTACTTGTTAAACACAATCGGTTGTGTCATATCATTCAAAAGGCAAAAGTCTTGTCAATTTTTTACAGAAATGTAGAAAATCTGACTAATTTACTCTGGATAAGGCGCAGGAAAAATTACAATAACCAACAATATAGCATGTTTACCTTCCCCCTCCAACCACCACCACCTGTCATCATCTGAAAACGCCAGTCTTATCCTCTGTTTCTGGCTGCCTTATCTCACCTATGCCAGCTGCAAACAGTTGGTTGAATCTAACTTTTTAAAAGTGTAAATACCCTGTTTCATGAACACTTGCATGACAAACACAGAGCCTTTTTCAGAGTCATGCTTATTTCCGTATGCATGAACAGGATTGATAATGGCATTATTGGATAATATCAAGGATATGTGCATTCCAGGCAAACCACAACAGGTGCAACTTGCAGAGGCAAACCTGCCTGTCATCTAATTTCCACCAGGATGTGTGTCCCAGATGTTTCCTGCCTTTTCATCATGGTATGCACGCAAAAGTCAAATCCTCTCATATCAAAAGGGATCTCAGAGTTCTGAAATGAGAAGTCAGACACCAAGCCTGACATCTGAGAATCTGGCCATTGCCGCCCAAGATTTGTGTTCTAGTTACTGGCATCCTGTTCCCACTATTCCCTTCAGGCCAGGTATGTCAGGTCAGGTTACAGGAGTTCTATTTGATGTCCCTTTAATCTTTTTCAAGGGTCTGAACAAAAGTATACTGTTTGGCATCATTAATAAAAGCCATTGCTTGAACGATATGTTCATTTAATAAACCTTATCTTTCAAAGTGGTTAAAGGCTGCACCACCATAATGCACAATGCTTAGGTATTTAAGCGCATTGAGTTTTCAGTAGGCAGTAGAACACCAATCTGTTTTTGAGTGATGGAAGCAGGCACTGCTGGCTGCCCTGAAGCTGAACTATGCCTACTTCAAATTACCTTTTGATTGTATACAGATGCCAGGTTGACTGGCCTGGGAGCCATCCTGTTGCAACTTTTAAGACAATTTGGAACAGAGGATCAAAGATCAAAGATAAAAGAGTCTGTTAGGAGTTCGCTACACCATTGTGGCAAACAACTCCCTGGTGCACCCTAAAAATCTCCATGTCTAATGCACTTGATCAAAGCAAAGTTGGAAAATTTCTCTCATCAAATATAATAGGCTTAGTCACTTGAGTAGACTTGTGACACCCTCTGTTGGGTGCTCAGAATTACTGGGACCAGAGACCATGAGCAATCCTATTTAGGCCGTTACCAGCATGGGATGTACCCCCAGCTGGGCAACCTGTTTCAGGAATGATCTGTTGGGTAGATCTGTAAAGGTCTTTTGCCAAGCAAATGAGAACTGTTTCTTTTGGGCAGGCATTGACATTGGAAATGCTGGTAATATGAAAAAGGTGTTTATTATACCCTTAATCTAGATCTTAATATTATTTTTTTCTTTTTTGCCCAGTTTTCTCCCCTATATTAGTCATTGCAGATTGTCCTCCACAAGTGAGAGACTGAGGGCTAGCTCTGGGACATATGAAGTCTGCCACCTCTGGTAAGACAGTATCGTTAGAACCTTAAAATGCTTGGACGAGAAGGCTGACTGTTATGTCTAGTACCTAGCTGAATAATGTGTGGAAGGGCGGAGTAACCCTACCCACCCTATTGGACTGTGGCATGGCTGTGGCATCAAACCTCTTGATGATATGCTTGAGGCTTAGAAGTTTGCACCATTCAGAGGCCTTGTCTTAATATTTGTTAGTTTGTTATAGACCCATTTTAGATTGCAAGTCTAGGGCAAGATGATTGGTAATGGAACAGGCAAGACAGGAAATGGGAATGTCTAAACTGGTTGAGAATACAAAGCAACAAATCAAAACTGGTGCAACATTTATGTCACTGATCTACTGTCACTTCAGCTGATACTTGTCCATTGGTTATAATTCCTTGAAATTGTGACACATTTTCAAGAAATTCAAACGTGGGAGGAAGTAATGAACATTTGTAGAAGACTACAAACTGTGGTTATTAATTAATTACATTTGTTATGTTTTAGTTAGGGTTAGGGTTAGGGTTTATATTATTTTTCTTATTATTAGTACTTATATACTTCCAAAACACAACCATTCACTCGTCAGTAAAAAGTACATGGTCTTTAAGACAGCGCTGGCGAATAATAATTTATGTATTTATAGACAAAACACAGGGCTGAAGGAAGTAGGGGTGCTTAGAGTGCGGCAGCACTCCCAGTCAGAAAAGTCTCTGCTAGGTGCAAAAAATAAATGGATTAAAACATTAAAATATTCTACTGTTGTTATTTGCCGAAGACTTTAATGCTTGAGTAAGTCTTGAGAAATAATTAGCAATGCTGAATTAAATAACTAAATCATTAATTATAAAAATAACATCAAGCAATAACTGAGGTAAATAATGCATTAAAACTCACAAAAATATTTCATTGATTCAAAAATGTAAGTATGTTACATACACCATTGATCTGTAAATCTAAATCGAAACCAACCTCCACTTCAGCAATCTTAATATCACCACCCAAACTAATTTTTTTTATGGCACCAGTGAAGAACATTTTATTGTTCAATCCTCCCATTTTTGCAGCACTTCACTTCACTTGACAAAGAAGCCATTTAGCACAAGTTATCAATTTTTCAGCAAAAAAAAAACTATTCAAGAGATAATTAAAGATAGATGCCTCAACAACTAATCATAATATCACTTGTATCAGTATGTAAGATGTCCACCCTTTGCCTTTATTATATTCTTATTTTAGACAGTCTTTCTTTCAGTTTCTTTAGAACAATCTGCAGAGATATTTTTTCCATGCTTCTTTTAAACTCCAGATACGATTGTCACATCCGGGCCGCCTCGACCACGCCCCCAGCAGCCCGCGTCTCCTGAGTATTAATGATACCCATATCTCATGTGTTGTTGTGTCTGAGCTCGGTGCCGGAGCAACCCAGGCGTAGAGGCTTGAGCATCTACACGTGAGTCAGCTGTTTTTCTAGGCACCTGATTACAAGTTCATCTGTCGTGTGTCCATTGTCCCTTGTTTAGTGTAACAATTTCTGTTTTGTGATTGATTGTCCTTGTCGAGCCCCCCTGTGTGACGCTGGTTAAATGCCAGCTGGTCTGGAGAGAGGGCGTGCGGTCAACTAGTGCCTGTCCTGGTTTGTGTAGAAAGAAGGGAAGTACGGATTTGTGTCTCTCCATCTATCTCTGCCTAACTGGCTGCGCATCAAGTGGCAGTTGGAACGCGGACTGCAGCCTGGAGGAAACACCACGAAGCTGCTTCCCCGAGGCATTCACGGCAGATGGTGATAGTCTGCTCTCTCTCTGTGTCTCCCTCTGTGTCTACAGGCCAGAATCGGTGAGAAGGCTCTCACCTCCTGTGGTCCCGCGGGAAGCGGGCCAACCTTACTGGTCATCATTGCGAATGAGCCTAAGGCCACGTCAACAAGTACACGAGTATGTCTGAACTGAGATTTTCTTGTGTAGACACGTGCTTGTGTAGATGCATTTTCGTTTTTTAAACGAATCACGTCTACACACGTTTTTTTTTTTTATATCTCTGTCCAAACGCAATCGCAAAAAACGCTGACAAAAGCATACCAAGGCAGCAGGTGGCGATATAACCGTATACCGTATAGCATTGGTGACAAATAAGAAGCCTTGGAGGGGGGGACGTTTTTACCAGAGACAGTGTCCATGTTGCCTTGTCGAAAAATGCTACCTTTTCAAGTTTATACAGTTCATAACACTGATAATGATGAGAAATAGGCAAATATGCTTAATCCGAGAAAAATGTATTTTATTTAAATGAGAAGAGCCAAGATAGATCTTTAGAGGTGCATAGAGCCAGTTTATAAAGTCAGGTTGTAATACTGAGAAATGCTAGCATGTCTGCACAGTGCTGATGTTTCCTAGCTTCATATAGCATTCTACAAACTGCAGAATAAGGCATTTTAGACTAGCATTATAAACACATATTAAAGAGCTTTTAAAATATTATGGTGAACATACCAGAGTGAACACAAGAAAACACACCGTTTTGTCAGCAAGGAGAATCTGTTTATTCTCACCAACAGAACACGGCACTGGCATGAGAGAGCACTGCGCTACCACTGGTGGGAACAGACACTGCACCATCACCATCCAACAATTCTGCTCTCATCAGGCACCCCACTCCAAAAGCTCAAACTCTGGAGGAGGGTGACTGACGAGACACACTCCAAACAACGAATTAACACATATACACACATATTTACACAAATAACCACTACATAATGCATCTACTCCCCTCTAATGTTCCCCACAAACACAGAAAAAGGGCCAACCAGCCACTTACTCCCCACGCAAAGGCTCATAGGAGGCAGTCCTGCCGTGCCGCTCGCTACAATATTAATCATCGTAAACCAGTGACCTGAACACAAGATAGCACAGATGAATCAGTGTCCACCGCAAGGTAGCACAGATAAACCAGCTCCCCTAAAGCTAGGTAGTACAGAGTATCAAGATCAAAATTAACACGTTATCAAAATTAATACGTTAATTCGACACCCCTAGTATAAACATGCCAAAACTTCTAACAGAGTTGAGAGCAGTAGTACTTCATATACATCGAGCATTGTAGATGAAAACCTAAAGTAAACATGGCATATTCTGTGACATCGTACGAGTGGCGCACAGTATGACGCGAAATGGCCTTTGTCCACACGTAAATGCAGAAACGGAGTTTTCAAAAATCGTCACTTTTGTCAGAGTTTTTAAAAACCACCATTTTCACAAATCTTTTGTTTCCGTGGTTTTATTTCTCTGGCAGCTTCTTGAACAGCTACAGACCACAGTGTTGAGTTGTCTTCTGACAACTGGGGGAAGGACAGAAATACCTGTGGACAATTTCTGAACCATCTGAAACATGTTTATATGATGGTGACAGATCTCCATCTTTTTTAATTCCATAGGTTTTATATATATATATATATATATATATATATATTTTTTTTTTTTTTGTATGAAATAAATAAGATTTATTTCTGTTTCATGGCAGTGCACATAGAGAAAAGGAATACGCATGAATACAACTTCTTACCCCAATCTAAATAAATCACTTTGATTTTTTGCATTCACCTGTTAATCAAATCAGATTAATCACTGGGAAATTGAACAGTGATACTCTTTCAAGATGCATTACAACCTGCCATGTATAAACTGCTCTTTAAGAAATCACAATGACATTTACACGTTTGAGAAGTTAAATAACATATTAGGACACTGCAGATGCTGTGAAAAGACTATTATTCTATAACGCAACACAGATGTTCCTTTTGATGACAAGTGAGCTTCCAAAATAATATCTGGTTTTGCCAGAGATAAAAATACAAACAAACTCATGCAGATATGCACACATGCAAAATATACTGACTACTGTCTTTTAGCATGCAATCTATTAGAATGTGCACATGCACACTGTATGTGTGAGAGTTTGCTCAGAAATCAATTATAAACATGTTCAAGATGTTGACCGTAGGGCTTCAGGCAAGTTTTTTTTCCTTCCTGTGGAGGGAAATGGGCCATGAATAAATTGTAGTAAATAACGAGTTATAAACAGCCTGTAATGTAGTCCAGAAGTTTGGGTCTATTTTATTGTTTAATGTATTCCTGAGTTTTTGTTGTCACTAACAAGATGTGATCAGTGATACTGTACATTTCTACTCATGTTATGCCTTTCTTCACGTTTCACAAGACGTAAACCTTCTTGCTATGTTTACACACAACATTGTCATTCACCTTGGGTGATCTGATCATAAGTGGACTATGTCTTGGAGACACACTGTGATTTGGCCATCCGAACACAGGGAAGAGTCTGTATGTTAACATGTACATGTTAAAACTAAATTGTTATGCTGCTGGGTGGTGGAAATTAGTAAAATTCTAAATGTGAAATTATTTACATTTAATTATAAATATTTTAAAGAAGATGCACTACCATCCTAAGTTAGTCACTGTCCTAAAAAGAGACAATATAACCTAGTAAGAAATGTATTCTCCATTTCTCTCTCATTATTATTAAACTATTTTGCTCATATGTATGTAGAATATCTCTAGTACCATTTCAAACTTGGATCAGTGAATCCAAGACAGGAATTAACAGCCATAACTGCCATGCAGACAAGTGTAATCGGCAGCATACATGCAGACAACTTTATCATCAGCATACATAACATGTTAAATATAATCTATAGGGGATCCCATGTGACCCACCAGTCTGAGCACTGGTGCTGTCACTGAGAGACTGCAAATTTGCCAAAGGCATCCACGGCCAGGAGTCCAAGCGAGCACAATTAGGGTTTAGTGTTCTCATCCAGTCATGTCAAACTATCCAAAGACCTTGTGTTATCGCCAGTTGGAAAAGATGTGGTGTATGGCTTCATTTGACTTGGAGGAAGCATATGCTAGCTTCCACTCTCCCAGGTGTTGATGAGACAAGATAAGATAAGATGAACCTTCATTAGTCTCACAAGTGAGAAATTTGCATTGCTACGGCAGAAAGTGGACAGTACAAAGGTGAGAGCAGCAAAACAATAGATTAAAACCTATAAAACACAACAAGATAAAATAAAAGGTACACTGCACAACTAATACAAAAAATATAAATGTATTTATATATTTATATGTATAT
>JBBPCX010113953.1:0-20895 GCA_037974365.1 Hydrocynus forskahlii
CGGATGGTCTCCTGAGGGATCTCCTCCCAGACCTGGACTAAAGCATCCGCCAACTCCTGGACAGTCTGTAGTGCAACATGGCGTTGGTGGATGGAGCGAGACATAATGTCCCAGATGTGCTCAACTGGATTCAGGTCTAGGGAACTGGCGGGCCAGTCCACAGCATTAATGCCTTCGTCTTACAGGAACTGCTGACACATGAGGTCTAGCATTGTCTTGCATTAGGAGGAACTCAGGGCCAACCGCACCAGCATGTGGTCTCACAAGGGGTCTTTGGGGGGCTGTGCGGCCCCCCAAAGAAATGCCACCCCACACCATTACTGACCCACTGCCAAACCAGTCATGCTGGAGAATGTTGCAGGCAGCAGAACGTTCTCCACGGCGTCTCCAGACTCTATCACGTCTGTCACATGTGCTCTGTGTGAAGCTGCTTTCATCTGTGAAGAGCACAGGGTGCCATTGCGAATTTGTCAATCTTGGTGTTCTCTGGAAAATGCCAAACGTTCTGCATGGTGTTGGGCTGTAAGCACAATCCTCACATGTGGACGTCAGGCCCTCAAACTACCCTCAAGGAGTCTGTTTCTGACAGTTTGAGCAGACACATGCACATTTGTGGCCCGCTGGAGGTCATTTTGCAGGGCTCTGGCAGTGCTCCTCCTGTTCCTCCTTGCACAAAGGTGGAGGTAGCCGTCCTGCTGCTGCGTTTTGCCCTCCTATGGCCTCCTCCACATCTCCTGATGTACTAGCCTGTCTCCTGGTAACGCCTCCATGCTCTGGACACTACGCTGACAGACACAGCAAACCTTGCCACAGCTCGCATTGATGTGCCATCCTGGATGAGCTGCACTACCTGAGCCACTTGTGTGGGTTGTAGTCTCCGTCTCATGCTACCACTAGAGTGAAAGCACCGCCAAAACATCAGCCAGAAAGCATAGGAACTGAGAAGTGGTCCGTGGTCACCATTTGCTGAACAGACTCCTTTATTGGAGTTTATTCAACGTATTGTCACATGCACGAGTCAGGTGACACGCAAAGGTCAGAGGAAATGAGCGCGTCACAGAGTATATAAACAGGAAACGGGATTTCCTCCCTGCTCATTCATTGAGTTCACCCTCGCCCTGCCATCTCATCTCTCTTAGACGTGTCTACTGCGAGTGCAGTGACTTGAGTTCAGGGCTGTGGTGTGAGATCGTGGCATAATCCGGCCGCTGGTGTGACTGAGTCCACTCCATGACCCGAAACAGAACCGGATTGTTTCCCTGCTCCTCTCAGAGCTGTTCCCTGTCCAGTTGCGGCACTACTAGGGAAGTAGGTTGCATGTCCCCAAGCGGTGCTGCCACGTATCTGCATGCAGATGCAGCCCCCAATGCTGAGCTACGTGACAGTAAGGCATGTGAGTCCATTCAGATCCTCTCCTTTACCCGTTGGCAATGCCGACAGTGCTGATCTGAGCACGGCCGCCGGAACAATGCATCTGCGTAGCCACCCCGTTCTGTGCTACACAGTGAACTGATAGTCCTGCAGCTGTTCGAGCCACCGCGCCAGTTGTCCTTCTGGCTATTTAAAGCTCAGTAGCCATGTTAAGGAAGCGTGATCGGTTCAGAGCAGGAATGGTTGCCCATATAAGTATGGCCGAAAATGCCGGAGGGTTGCCACCATGGCTAACAGTTCACGGTGAGTGACGCAATAGTTTTTCTCTGGGGCTGAGAGCGTGCGGCTGAAGTAAGCTACCACACACTCACCCTGTTCTCCACCCTGTGACAAAATTGCTCCCACCCCCACATTACTAGCGTCTATGTCCACAATGAAAGTGCGCTTAGGGTTGGGATAATCCAGCACAGGGGCTGTCACTAACAAAACCCTTAACTGTGCAAATGCACGTGCAGCGTTAGCATCCCAGTTAAAAGTTCAACCCTTTTTAGTCAGTTTGTGCAAAGGGCTGACAATGGTGGCAAAGACCTTCACGAACCGGCGATAATAAGAGGCTAGGCCCAGAGTTGCTGTACGCTCATGGGTGTAGACCAATCTCTCACCACTGCTACATTGGATGGGTCGGTGGCAATCCCATTCGCACTGATGACATGTCCCAGGAAAGTTGTTTCGCACCGGTGGCACTTCTTTGGATGGAAACGTAGATTTGCCCTGCGCACCACCATGAACACCTCCCTCAGATTTGCTAATGCGTTATCAAAGTCACCCCTATGCACCAGCAAATCGTCCAGGTAAACAACGCAACGCGAGCGCGGAATGTCTGCCAGGACCTTTTCCATTAGCTGCTCAAAGGTCGGCGGTGCATTGTACAGTCAGAACGGCATATGGCGGAACTGCCACAGTCCTTGGCCTATGAAGAAAGCCGTCTTTGCACGAGCCTCCGGTGCTAATTCCACTTGCCAATACCCGCTAGGGAGCTCAAGAGAGCTAAATCAGCGTGATCCAGCGACATGCTCCAGTGTGTAATCGATGCGCGGGAGTGGGTATGAGTCTTTGCGTGTTACATCATTCAACCACCGGTAGTCCACGCAGAAACGCCACATTCCATCTTTTTTTTTTACAAGCACCACTGGGGATGACCACAGGCTGTCTGCTGGTTCGATCAGCCCGGCCTCGAGCATTTCCTTCAGCTTCTCTTCTGCTGCTGCCCGCTTAGCTAGCGGCAAGCGTCGCAGCCACAAACGGATAGGCGGCTCATTCCCGGGGTTGATGTGGTGCTACACTAGGTCTGTGTGCGTGCAGTCATGTTTGCTAGCTGTGAAAATGTCCATAAAGTCATTAAGTAGTGCGCAAAGTTCCTGTCCGGTGTTAAGCCCCACACTACTGTGCTCGAATAGTTCGTTTATGGCACAAATTCTGTCTCTCACCGAACTCTGGGTTTTTCCTTCCGCTGGGGAAACAGTGTCTTTAACCTGTGCAGAATGCGGAGTCAACGGGGGTGTTTGTTCCGGCCTGCCCAGCCTTGCCACTCCAAACTCCACCCGCAGTCTTCCCTTTGCTACATCTGCAACAGCCCGCCAGCATTCAAGTAAATTCAGGCCGATGATGCAGCTGTCTTGGATGTCCCCAACAACGAATTCATGCGAATACACGCGTTGCACTGTTCTTCTAGCCTGCATCACCACTTGATCTCCCGCCACGGTGGTAATCCGCAATGCCTTGCTTTGCTCGCCAGCCAGGTGAATCCACCAACGGGGGAAGGGTTGCTAGTGACGGGGGGCGTTTCCCCCACAATGCTTCCCCGCCCTAGTTTAAATGCTGCTGGGATACGAGGTCCTTGGATGTTGGAGCGGGGCAATAGCGAGCGATGTGCATGTGCTGTCCACAGCAGAAGCAGATGCCTCTTTCAGCTGTTGCACGCTGCCGTGGAAAATCCTGCACACGGTTGGCCCTTTCGTCATCCTCCTTGGCGTCTCGGTCATGCCCCTATGCCTGTCCTCACGGGATGCCCTGCACCCGTTAGGCCCTTTGTAGTCCTCGGAGGAAGGCTCATAGGGCTAGCTCCTCAGATCGGCCGCAAAGGCGCCCAACCTCTTGCCATCGAGTCATTGTGTGTGTGTAGTAACAGGCATTGACAAAAACAGTAATAATTTACACATTATAACTTGCACATCTAAAAATTGCACATTTCACCCAGTAATAATTATATTAATATTCCACCTCAAAGATTGCACATGTTGCTTCAGAAAATTGCAAAGAAATATTGCACATAAGAAAAACTACCATGGATGTGTATGTTCATTAGTCTATGTGTGTGCTCTCAACTGCAAGGTCTTTGTTGTACAGTCTGACAGCGGTTGGAAGGAAAGACCTGCAGAATCTTTCCTTCTCACACCGTGGATGCAGCAGCCTGCCACTGAAGGAACTGCTCAGTGCTGTCAGTGTCTCCTGTATGGGGTGGGAGATGTTCTCCAACAGGGATGACAGCTTAGCCACCATTCTCCTCTCACTCACAACCTCCACTGGGTCCAGAGGGCATCCTAGAACAGAGGTGGCTTCGGATCAGCCTGTTCAGTGTCTTTCTGTCCTTAGCAGAGATGCTGCTGCCCCAGCAGACCACACTATAAAAGATGGCTGATGCCACTACAGAGTCATTAAAGTGACTCAGGAATGACCCCTACACTCCAAAAGAACTGAGCCTCGGCCGCAGGTACAGACTGCTTTGCCCTTTTTTTGTACAGAGCATTTGTCTTGTGAGTCCAGACCAGTTTATTGTTCAGATGAACACCAAGGTACCTGTACCTCTCCATAGTCTCAATGTCCATACCCTGGATGTTCAGTGGTTGTTGAGAGGTGTGAGCAAAGAGTTTGGAAGCAGTGTGAGGTGTAGAGGACGTGTGAAGTGTCTTAGGTGGAACAGAGGTGGGGTTGGGGGTGTCTGCAGCAGATGTTGGGGACTGAATCAGGGAGGGCAGTATGGGTGGAGAGGAAGGTGGTGGAGATAAATCAAACATGTTGAAAAAGTGGTTCAGTTCATTTACCCACCTCACATCCCCCACCAGCAGAGAATTTTATTCTTTGTGGCCTGAGATTGTTCTAAGGCCTCTCCAGACGCACCTGACATTGTTCTGCTGCAGCTGGTTCTCCATCTTCTGCCTGTGGCTGTCTTTCCCATCCCTGATCAGTATTTTCAGCTCTCTCTGCACCCTCTTCAGCTCCACCTTGCTTGAGGACAGCCATAATTTCTGGAGTAATCCGGGGTTTTTTGTTCGGGAAGCACCACGCAGTCCTGGCGGGTACAGTGTTATCCACACAGAAATTAATATTATCTGTAATGCAGGTCACAAGGCTGTTGATGTCCTCCCAGTGGTCATCACAAAGCACTTCCCACATGGTAGACTCAAAACAGTCCTTTAGAGCCTCCTTGCTCTCCTCTGACCATCTCTGCACTGTGCGAGTGACTGCTGATGTCATGGAAAATTGGAGCAAAAGCCTGACATAAAACACACTCATCACCTATCTTTGACAGGTGACCTTTTGGTTTTCCTATCTTGAGTAAACTAAATGTTTATTTAAGCTGTCCTTGCTTTACATTTGGGGCCCTCTGAAAGAGTATCCTTTGTGGATTGTTTAGACTTTTCTGGCCCCTTTCAAGAAGTCACATGCTGTTTTCCATATGGAGACAGCACACAGAGACCCCTCATAGCTTCTAACACTAAGTAATGCTGTATGGCATTTAATGGGGGTGAAGACATACCATTTTCATTAGTATTTTCATCGTTAAAATCTTCATCACTGGCTCCCTGCGCACTAAGGACTCATACACGGACAAGGTTCACCAGGTTATGATCTGATCCTCCCAGGGTAGGGAGAGGCAATGTTCTGTATGACTATTTTGTGTTGGCATACAGTGGGTCCAGTGTTTTATCGTTTCTGATGGGGCAGTGTGGAATCTAGGGATGCATGGTTAAAGTCACTCGATATTAAAAACAGGGCTTGTGAAAATTGTGTTTGCAGTCTGCTGACCACAGAGTGGAGAGAGTCACAGGCTGCCTCTGTGTTGGTTGAGGGGGGGACATATGGCGTATCGCGATAACATGCAAGAATTCCCTGGGGAGCTAGTATGGTCGCATGCTTACGGTTAACAGCCGAATGTTTCTGCTGCAAAGTTGTTCTTTCAGTGATGTGCCCAGGGTTAACCATCTGTCGTTCACAAACACTTACCACTCACTTACTGCTCTCCCTTGCCATGTCTGCCCACAGCAGGTGGAATCCAGGTAGCGTCATGTTCATGTCCAGAGTTAGCGGTGTTAGCCAGGTTTCCGTTCGCATCATGATGCTATACTGCTGGAATTCAGTCTGGTACTGAGTTAGTGCTGTTAGCTCATCCATCTTGTAGGGGAGAGATCTTATGTTCCTCATGACAAACAAAAATGGCCAAAACTAGCACAAAACGGTAGTGCATGGTGTTGGATTTAAGTTACAAAAGTTAAATGAAAAATAGAAAAAGGTAGTAGAAGCTGAGAAATGAGCAGAACTGTCATAACAGGCTGTCACTCGCTGGGGGCACCAGAAGTATAGAAGTTCTGAAGTTCTGTGTGTTTTAAGAAGGAGCCATATGCTTAGTGGAGCATGTAAGGCCTAGTTACATTACTGTTATCGTAATACTCAAATCTGGTCAACAGGAGGTACACAGTGGAACGCACATTGTGACAGTAGTGGTTGTGCACACTTTTACAGTGTCCCAACTAAGCAGTTGTGCATCAGCTTTTCACTTGAAGTGCTCTCTCTGAGGGCAGTTTAAGTCTTTGATGATACTCGAGGGAGAAGCGGGTGGGATCTGTGTATTTGGCTAACATCTGTATTAGGAAAACTATTTGAAAATACATTTACTTTACTTGAAAAAGAAAGTGTAGCAAGACTTTTTTGTCACCCTGTGATGTGATTCACCACAACATTTTGTCACCCTGTAACGTGATTCTGACTGAACACAATTGTCATGGTCCCCTCTATGGGAAGGAGAACACAGATGCAGGAGTGAACTAACATAAAGCGTTAATCCAGAAAAGAGGTCCAGAGAAATGTAAACAGTCACTTTCACTGAATAAAGTCTGGAGAATGCTTACACAGGAAGTCCTTGTTTTAGGCTAGCCAAGTATGCATGAGGGGAAATCGGAACAGAGCAATAGATGATTACTCTTTCGCTGAGTCTGCTCGGGAAGTGAGTTTCACTTCTTCACAGAAGTCAAGATTCAAGATTCAAGCTTCTTTATTTATCACAGCCATACAAGTACAACATGCAGTGAAATGTATCTTGAACTGCTCCTTTTATGACTGTGCAGAAATTATGAAAAGTACAATTTAAAATTAAACACAAATCAGAACATTTCTAAAACACACAAAAATAAAAACATAAGTACAAGTAAAAATAAGTATAAAGTAAGTACAAGCTTCGGGCTTAGAGCAGGTCTTCAAAGAAGCCCAGTCCTTTGGGAAGCAGCCCCTTGCAGAGACCAGAGGAAAAGTAAGGGTAGTTTGGGGGTGAACGCATGTAGACTGCTGGATCATCTGGTCTTAAATACTAAAGACAGAAGGGTGGAAGTTGTGTTGTTTTTGGCGGCCTGTCTTAATTTTAGTTTTAGTCTAGTCTTAGCATCAAGCTGTCATTTTCGTTTTTATTTGTCTTAGTCACGTCCGTACTCTTTTTAGTCAAGTCAAGTTTCAGTTGACCAAAAGTCTGAGCATTTAGTCTTATTTTAGTCAGAATTATCCATGACTGTTTTTGTCTAGTTTTAGTAAATGAAAACTGATGACATTTTAGTCTAGTTTTAGTCAATGAAAGTATTTGTATTTGTTCTTTTTTTTAGTAATGCAATTCTATTTAACCCAGTTAATATAGTATAAGTACCTAGTAGAATAGACAAAATCTACATTTTCCGTTTCAGTACTTAAAGCGAACTCAGATCGATTAGTCAGCATTTTTTGCGTATATGTGAACACGCCAAACGAATCGGTTCACTTTGAGTCCACGGCACGGTTCGGTTTGAACACAAAGCGCTCCGAGTTCGCTTCAACTGTTTTCGTCCTCTAGGCTTACTGTAGGTAGATCATGTGGAAAACCATATATGTCTATGCGGGAAACACAACAAAAAATAAAGAAATAAACTAAAAAATGCGAAAAAAAAAACCCAAATAAAAAATAAATAAATAAAGGTACTTAGAGATTCTTGTCAAGATGAAGTTTCTCTACTAAGCTGCTCAGACTCAAAGCATTCTTGCTCTCAATCAGCTGAAGAATGACGTGGAAAATGAAGAAGTTTGGTTGAGCTTTTAACCATCTACTCTTATGTGGAAAAACATGCCCAAGAATGGTGAATGTAAGGAAACAGTGGCGGCAGGTCGGATTAGGAACTTAAAAGTGTGAACAGAAAAAGAACTGACACAGCATCTGAGCTGAAGTGGAGCAGAAAGAGAACCGAGTCCCCTTTCAAATGAACTCACAGTGTTCCCTTTCTGTTGGTCCACTTTTTGGACCACTTCTAGAGGACTGAGTTCGGTTCCTTTAAAGAGGACTATATGTGAAAACATCCTTAATGGTCCTGCGTTCCAATACTTATGGCCACTCTAGATAGATTTAATTCACAGTGCCTCTCAATGGACCAAAGTATTGAGACGTAATGCTGTTCAACTCTAAGGTTGAGCGTCCCAATACTTTTTTCTCCCCTCTCTATCGTACAGGAAATAACGTCTCATCTCGTTTTAGTCAACGAAAATAAAGAGATATTTTAGCATAATTTTTATTTTGTAAACCAAATTTAGTCTCGCTCTTATTTGTCAACAATATTAAATTATATATTTCGTTATAGTTATCGTCACATGACCAGCATTTACGTTGCGTCTCGTCTAAGTTTTGTCACGTGATAAATGTTCGTTGATGGCGATATTTAGTCATAATTTTCATTAATGAAAGCAACACTAGATGGAAGACACACAAACCAATCCGAACACAGAGACAATCAGACATAAACTAATCACACAAGGGGAAAACACCTGTGCTAATAAGCGGGCTCCTAGCAACCCAATCAGGGGGAGCACATAGGCTCACTCCACTGCAGGTGAGTTGCTAGGCACCACACCCAAACATAAACAGACCTGCACGTGGAGGGCCGTGCCGGAGAACATGGCTCAGAACATGAGTGACTTGGACTGTGGCAGAGGTGGCACTGACGTGACAGTACCTCCCTATAGAACTGGCTTCTGAAGGGGGGCGAGAGGGCTCCACCTCCACTCCTGGATGAGAGCACGGCCATCCAAGGGGAATGCCGTGAGAGCCGACCAGGGGGGCATCCCTGACGTCAGGGCGGGCGATCCGGCCAGGCTAGGTGGAACTCCTTGATCAGCGCTTGGCTAGAGATGTCCTAGGCTGAGACCCTGCTCCTTTCCTCAGGGCTGTGCCCATCCCAATTGACCAAGTACTGCAAGTGGTCCAGTCTCACCTGAGGGTCAAGGAGTTTTCTTGCCCGGTGTTATCGATTAGGCTAGCGTAACTTCGTGAAAGAGGATTCGCTCTTCATTCTTAGACCCTGGCCCGTATGTAATAGAAAAGTTAAACAGGTAAAGAAGAGTGCATGTCGTGGGTTTAACATTTTGCCTGCCAGATATATTCGAGGTTTCAGTGGTCGATGAACACAGTAACTGGGTGTCGGGCTCCCTCTAACCACTATCACTACTCCTCCAATGCGACCTTAACTGCAGGCAGGTATCCTATATCATAATTTCACTCTGCATCTGTCAGTTTTTGGGAGAAGAAGTCACAGGGATGGAGCTTCTCCGTGTCTCTGTGATGACACCGCCCCCATTAGGACCTCCGAGGCTTTAACCTCTACCACAAACAGCTTGTCTGGGATGGGCATCTTTAGCACAGGAGCTGCAGTGAACAGTTTCTTTAGTTTGTGAATTGCCACCTTTGCTTGTGGCGTGAATCAAATTTTCTTTGGTTTCCCCTTTAGGAGGTTGGTGAGAGGTGCTGCCACCAAGCTGAAGCCCCGGATGAACCTGTGATAAAAATTGGCAAAGCCCAGAAACCTTTGAAAGTTTTTAACCATATGAGGCACTGACAACTTAGACACTGAAGACACCTTTTTTTCATCCATGCTAACACCCGAGGGCCCAATCTGATAACTGAGAGAGGCAATTTTTTTAACATGAAATTAACATTTCTCTGCCTTAGCATAAAACCATACGCATGTGGGAAATGTGATCTGTTTTTTTGGGGTAGATTTTGAATAGATAAGAATATCATATAGATAGACTATGACGAATTTGTTCAACATGTCTTGAAACACGTCATTCGTGAAGGACTGGATGAAGAATGGAGCATTTAGAAAACCGTATGGTGTTACATGATAATGGTAGTGATCGGAAGTGCTACTAATCGCCTGCTTGAATCTGCACGCACTCCGCAGGTCAAGCGGATCACACAGAGTTATTCAATGGCTAACAGTATAGGTGGAAGAGGGTGTGGGTACCTTAAGCCGCTTTCAGACCGAACACGGCATGCACTGCGCTCATTGCGAGATTTGCGCTTCCTCTCAAAAAACAGCAAGTTGCGCTCAAAGTGCCGCGCTTGCTGCAGGGCTCGGTGCATAAAGTAGGCGTGGTTTTCTAAACTCTCCTGTTTTGTTGTTGTCCCAGCCCGCGGTCAGTCACAACAATGTACAGTATGAAAGAAAAGTACTAGCACTAGCTCTGTTAGCACCAAGAAAGAATAGGCTGTGGGTGCATGAGACCCTCATATCCAGAGAGCAGCTTGGGGAATTTCATTAAATTACATGAAATAATAAATATATAATGATGAAAAAATGCTCCATGCAATTTAAAAAATAATTTGGATGCATATCTAAATTATCTGACGTCTTTCATTTCAGATTCCTTGCAAATGGTGACTCCTACACCACCATTGCCTCCAGTTACCGGGTGGGCATCTCCACTGTGGCAGAGATTGTGCCAGATGTGTCCAAAGCCATTTGGGACAGCCTGGTACATGAATATCTGCCAGTACCAACTACTTCTGACTGGCAGGAGATTGCTCTTGGCTTCAAGGAGAGGTGGAACTTCCCCAGTTGTGTGGGGGCAATGGATGGGAAGCATGTGGTAGTCCAAGCACCACATAATTCTGGTTCCCAGTATTTTAATTATACTCCATTGTGCTTCTGGCGGTTGTGCAAGGTATCTTTTTAGGGTGGTGGATGCTGGAGCTTTTGGTCGGAGCAGTGATGGAGGGACCCTTGCTGCCTCCACCTATGGTGAAGCCCTGCGTGAAGGGAGGCTGGATTTGCCTGAGGATTCTCCTCTCCCAGGTGCTGACCACCTAGAACCCATGCCTCATGTTTTTGTGGGAGATGAGGCTTTTCCCCTCAGGTAATTGTTGGTCATGACCTGTACTCATGCACTTTCTAGATGGTGTATATTGTTGAATTTTAACCTGTCCTTCTTATTCTCATTTTATTATAAGGAGGAATGTTTTGAGGCCCCATCCCGGAAGAAACCTCTCCCAGCCAAAGAGGATTTTCAACTACCGCCTCTCACGTGCTAGGAGAGTTGTTGAAAATGCCCTTGGCATTCTTGCTGCGCAGTGGAGGATCTACCACCTCTCTTCCTTTTCATTCTCTGTCTTGACCCCTGTGTAGTGGAGGGTGCTGGGGAAGCCCTTGGGGTGCAGATGGATGGGCCAGGCTCCTGGGATGCTGCAGGGGCCAGAAATAAAGGCTCAGGTGCCAACTCAGCCAGAGGTAAAGAGGTAGTCTGGGTGGTGGGAAGTACTTCAGTCAAATAAAGACTGAAAGTTTCATCAGAAGATGTACCAGCTGATGATGCTGGCAAAGGAGCTGAGGTGGCCTGGGGACTGGAGGGTCCATTTTCTGAGGATGAGGACATATTGGAGGAGGTGGCCCTATCCCTGACATAAGGCTCCAGGAAGCTCATGATCATAAAGTACTTCCAGTTTATTTTCTGCTCTGCCCCTGCACCACACTTCTTTTCTCTGACTTTCTTTCTCTCCTTCATATACCTGTCCCTGAGATTTTTCCAGGTCTTTTTACATTAATCCTCTATATTAAAGTGGAGAAAATATGTCAAGTTTAAAGATAAAATATGACATCCCAAACAGCAAAGGGTCATTTCAGGGAGGTATCCTGAAGCCCGATACCTATGAAAACCAAACCTCATTATTTCAATTAATAAACCTAAAATAGCCTGTAGCCATCACATGCTATTTCAGTCATATATACTCCCTACAATAAGCAACAAAACACACCTGGCATCACTTCCGGTTGAGCTTTAATGGAGTAGGATATGAGTTTGGAAGCTCCCGCTGATTTTGATTTAAATTGTTATTCATTTGCGCTTTTTGGCCAAATTTTTATTCCTGTTTTACTCTGCAGTACTTTTTGTTGAGAAATTTTACTCAGGACTGTGTAAAATGTCTGGAAAAAATGAAAAAAACAATAAAACTCGCAGTACTATTCAAACACAACTGAGGCCTAGTTTGCAAACCACGACCACATCCCCGAGTGAGCCGTCGACTCCTGTAGAGCCCCCCTCGAGTCAAGCTAATTTTGATATTGCTGCTCTCAAGGTCAAGTTGCTGGCCTCGCTGAGGAAAGATATTGCTGATATTTTTAAAAAAGAACTTCAGGATACTCTCGGGGATCGATAAAGCTGGCGATCGATAAAGCTGCTAACGATGCTACCATGTCCAAGCTAAAAGGTACGGTCGGGGAGATGGAGCACGCACTTACTGTGTGCTCCAATGACATCATTGAGATGAAAACTACTATCAAGTGCCTCACGGCTAATGTAGCCAAGCTGGAAAATAAATGTGAAGACTTGGAGTCCAGGTCACAGCGTAACAACGTTAGGATAGTGGGAGTACCAGAGGGCCCTGACACCTGTACCACTGCTACCATAGCCGCCTTGCTAAAGGAAGCATTTGATCTGGTAAAGGAGCCACTTTTGGACCGTTCCTACCGGACCCTCCAACCCAAACCCAAGCCCAGTGACCGTCCACAAGCCATTGTATGCAGATTTCATTACCACATTGACTGTGTTGACATTTTACACCACGCTAGAATACACCGACAGATTAAAGTCGGAGACTTGACCAACTCAGTCTTTCCTGACTACACTACTAAGGTAGCCCGGGTTCGGGCTGCATTCAATTAGGTCAGGCGGCAACTTCGTGGCATTGAAGGTGCTCGGTATGGTCTGATTCATCCAGCACGACTTCGCATCGCATATAAAGGTGTTGCGAAGGACTTCGTTACAGCGGAGGAAGTCGGCGGTTATGTCAAAACCTTGGTTTCTGGGTGAGCTTCAATAGCCTTTCAGTTTTGTGCTGTATTATTGCTTAGAGTTCATGGTCTCACTAGCCTTACCTGTGCAGTGTTTTCTTGGTGTGCTGTGCTAGTTAGTGTACTGTTTGTTTGCTATTTTTCCCTAATTTTTAAGGGACACTGTTATATAATGAGACTGTACCATATTTCATGCTCTTGTACTTTAGACCAGATCAGCATAACCTCTCTCTATAGTCTCTGCATGTATTTGCACAGGACTTATTTGTTTATTTGTATTTCCACATGCTTTGTTACTGTATCCACTTTTCCTGTGTGGAAATTTGACTTGTGGTATTAAGGTGACCATTTCTGTTGTTCTGTTGGAATGTTCACCTTTAAATGAAACAATATTTTGTACTGTGAGTTTATTTAACGTGTTTATTGTTACGCGCACACTGTCAAATTGTGTTGAAGTCGGCGGGAGTTTTTTTTTTCTCTCTTACTTTTGTTTGTTTTGTTGAGTCTCCGGTTGGTCCAATCACTACGGTGAACCACGTTCGTCTATTGTGGGAAACACTGCTGCCTCCTTTGTTCTGTAGTTATGTGGAGACTTTGGGTGTATTTGTATTCAGGGATATATGGGGGGCGGGGAGGGTGTCCCATCTCGGCTCTTTACAACTATTTGCATTTTTGTTGTTTTTTTCTTTCTTTTTTTTTAATGGCTAATGGCAATATAGATATATTATAGATATAGATATAATATAGATATAATATAGATGCCAGCACTGCTGGTTCAGGCATGCCTCTTTATTAGTTGGAATATCAGAGGTATGGGTTACTCTGTTAAAAGATCTAAGGTTTTTACACACTTGAAACGTTTAAATTCTGATATAGCATTTTTACAGGAGACTCACCTTCGCATTAAATATCATCATAGGTTATATTTCCCTTGGGTAGGTCAAGTCTTCCACTCAAACTTTAATTAAAAAGCTAGAGAAGTCGTCATTCTCATTAATAAGAAAGTTCAGTTCTCATCAACCAATGTTATCGCTGATAGGTACCTAATTGTTGCTGGTACCCTAATGCAAAAAAAGGTTTTGTTGGTAAATGTATATGCCCCGAACTTCGATGATGTTGAATTTGCTAATAGATTGCTGAGTAACTTCCCCTTCTTGAATACTCACCTGCTGATCCTCGGAGGGGATCTAAATTGTGTTTTTGACCCAATCTTGGATCGGTCTAATCCTCGTAATCTAACTCAATCTGCTATGTCTAAAATATTTACAGAACGATCTTATTGATACGTGGAGATTTCATAACCCTTCAAATAAAAAGTTTTCTTTCTTCTCCCAGGTGCACCATTCTTATTCTAGGACTGATTACTTTTTTACTGATAGAACTCTTAATTCATGTGTAAATTCTTCTGACCATTTAGGTATTGTAATATCTGACCATTCACCTTTATTATTGGATATTCAACTTTCTACCTATAAACATAGCCCACCACTTTGGAGATTCAACTCTCTTCTTTTGGCAGATAAAGAATTTTGCGAACTCATTTCAAATTCTATTGAGGAGTTCTTGTCTTTCAATCGAAATGATTCCATTTCATATTCATTGCTATGGGAGACACTTAAATGTTACATGAGAGGTCAAATTATTTCATACTCTGTTCTTTCTAATAACATTAATACTGGGCTTAAAAAACGTACATCTGTGATTAGTAACCTTGATCAAAAATATACACTGAACCCTTCTCCGGAACTACTGAAGCAGCGTCTTGATTTGCAAGCAGAATTCGATCTCATGTCAACTAAAGAAGCAGAGCGCTTATTACTACGCAGTCGTGGCTCATATTATGAGTATGGCGACAAGGCAAGTCGTTTACTGGCACATCAGTTACGACAACAAGCCACCTCCCGTTTGATATCTAGTATTAAAAATACTGACACTATTACTACAGATCCCTTGGAAATTAATTATATCTTTAAATCATTTTACTCTTTGCTTGTCACGATTCTGGACAAGTGCCTACAGCTGTGGACCATAATTAAGAACTGATTGCCATCGGATGGGTATTTAAGGGACTCGGTTGCAGTTGTAATTTGTCACTGCATTAGCTCTGTTGGTGTGTGGTATCTCTCCTCTCCAGTTCTCCCAGTCTATGTTCTCCTCCTAATCTACTCTACTCACTCCTACCTACTCTCCTCATCTCCTCACCTAGCCCCTAGCCGTGTTATTGTTGTATTGCGTGGATGTTAATAAACCTTCTCTAATGGAAGTCCGCAAAGACGCCTCTTTTTTACCTTCCTGGCCCGGACCGGATCCACTCGTGACATTGCTATATAAGTTTGAATTTCCTACGGACAATGCTAAAATGAACAAATTTCTTTAGAACCTTTCGAATCCCGTTATTGATACTCTGAAGAAGTTTTAAATGCTATTACAACTGTGCAATCTAACAAAGCCCCAGGCCCTGACGGGTTTCCGATTGAATTTTACAAAACATTTATTGGTAAATTGGCACCATTACTTTTATCTGTATTTAATGAATCCTTGGAAAGGGGTTCACTACCACCAACTTTAACACAAGCCACTATAGCTCTCCTTCTCAAAAGTGGCAAAGATCCAACCTCCTGTGGTTCCTACAGACTATTATCTCTGCTCAATGCTGATGTAAAGGTGTTTGCTAAAGTAATTGCATCTTGCTTAGAGGATGTGCTTCCTTATATTATATCTGAAGAGCAAAATGGCTTTATAAACGAATGTCAATTTTTTTTAAATACCCGTACACTTTTTAATATAATTTATCCAAGACATTCAGCTGAACTTCCTGAATTTGTGAGTTCTTTAGATGCAAAAAAAAAGCATTCGATAGGGTGGAGTGGGAGTATTTGTTTGCCATTTTAAAGAAATTTGGATTTGGTGAAAAATTTATTTCTTGGATTTTTATTATTTTACTCCTTTATTCGTCCTCTAAAGCCTGTGTTCATGCTAATGATGTTTACTCTAATTATTTTGCTCTGGATCGTGGATGTCGTCAGGGTTGCCCTTTGTCACCTTTGCTCTTTGCAATCGCTACTGAGCCTCTGTTTATTACATTAAAATTTTCCTCTGTATTCAAGGGAATCACGTAACGGAACTGAATAAAAATTATCGCTGTATGCAGATGATCTATTATTATATATAACTGATCCTGCACTCTCCATCCCTGCTTTTTAGGTATTCTGGAGAACTTCAGCACTTTTTCAGGTTATAAATTAAATCTGGGGAAAAGTGAGTGTTTTCCCATTAATTCTGCAGCATGCCATCTTCAACAGTCCGATTTACCCTTTCATTTTAGTCCATGGGAGTTTAAATACCTCGGTATTAACGTGACTCGTTCTCTATCTGGCCTTACATAAACTAATTTCACTACCCTTATCTCAAGGATTACATCTGATATTCAAAGATGGGGTAATCTCCCCCTTTCATTAATAGGCAAGATCAATGTTGTTAAAATGAATATCCTACCAAAATTTCTATTTTTATTTCAGTCAATTCCCCTTTTTTGCCATCACAGAGGAATCATTTCAAAGTTGTATGATATTACCCTGTCTTTTAGCAACCACTCAAATATTAAACTTAAGTGTACATGGGAAGGGGAACTGGGAATACAAATACATGAAGAGTCCCGGGAACAGGCCATAAAGAGGGTATGATCTACCACCTCTTGTGCTTGTCTTGGACTTATTCAATTTAAGGTCATATACAAGGCACATATTCTCTCGACTTTCTGAACTGTATCTGGAAGTGGAAGACAAATGTGATAAATGCCATGGGTCTCTTTAACTTAGCCACATGTTTTTCTTTGTCCTGATCTGGAAGGTTTCTGGGCGGGTTGTTTTACTATTATGTCAACTGTTCTTGGGGTAATTCTCCAACCTTGCCCTCGGATTGCTATATTTGGGATTCCTGATCACTCACTTGCACTTCACTCTACACAAAAGAATATTATAGCTTTCACATCCCTATTAGCAAGATGTTTATTATTGATGCATTGGAAGTCTGCTAAATATCCTCCGATCTCCCAGTGGCTTAAAGACATCATGTTTTTTTTTAAACTTGAGAAAATTAAATACACGTTGAGTGTCATGGATCGGTCCTGCCCGGAGTGAGAAGGAGAGAAGGTACAGGTGTGGACTTCCATGAAGTGATATTTATTAGGACACAAAAACACGAACTGAAAACAATACAGAACAAACCAGGCACGGTGGCCAGACTAGATGACAAAGAGAACAGACGAGTTGAATCGAGGAGGAGGAGGAGGACAGGTAATCCAACATAACATCAATGTTCTGATACCACAGCTGGGGACAGAGCCCCTTAAATACATAGTCCCTGAGCTAAGTTGCCCTCAAATTATTGTCTGCAGCTGTGGGTGGATTTATGGTTCCGCAGCGACCCCCAGCGGCCGCAGCCAGAATCGTGACAGGACCCCCTCTCTAACGGCGCCACTCTGGGGCGCCTAAACGGACCTCCCAGCCCACAGAACACCGGAAGGGAGGGGGGGGGATGAGGGAGTGCAAAGTATGTCCTCCAAGGTGGCGGAGGATGAGGAGGCCATCTCCACGCAGAAGAGGGGGCTGGGGCGGGAGCCACGGCGTCTGGAGGCAGAGCCAACGCTGGGTCTGGAGCCTATGCTGGGTCTGGTGCTGAGGACGGTGCGGGAACCGGCGCTGGCGGAGCTGAGGCCGGTGCGGGAACCGGCGCTGGCGGAGCTGAGGCCTTTGCAGGAGCTGGAGGGCCGGTGCGGGAACCGGCTCCAGGTCCGGAGCTGGAGGCTGGACGGCCAGTGCGGGAACCGGCTCCGGGTCCGGAGCTAGAGGCTGGACGGCCGGTGCAGGAACCGGCTCTTGGAGAGCTGAGGCCGGTGCGGAAACCGGCTCTTGGAGAGCTGAGGCCGGTGCGGAAACCGGTTCTTGGAGAGCTGAGGCCGGTGCGGAAACCAGTTCTTGGAGAGCTGAGGCCGGTGCGGAAACCGGTTCTTGGAGAGCTGAGGCCGGTGCGGAAACCGGCTCTTGGGAAGTCGAAGACAGTGCATGGACCTCCGTCATGGAGCGGCGTGCTGGGACCTCCGTTGTGGAGTGGTGCGCTGGGACCTCCGTCGTGGAGCGGTGCGCTGGGACCTCCATCGACTTCTGGCGTGGAGCGGCGCGCTGGGACCTCAGAGAGAGTCGAGAGGCTGGCTGGGTCCGCCGAGAGAGTCGGGCTGAGAGAGACTGTGAGACGAACTGGAATGGCGTTGGGCTGGACTGGAACAGCAGTTTGGGCAGCAGGCGTGTCGACTGGAGCAGAAGCGGCTGAGTTGAGAGAGAGACTTGCAGAGAGAAAGAGAGTTCAGTGGAGAGAGAGAATTGGACTGAGAGAGAATTGAGCGGAGAGAGAGAGTTGGACTGAGACAGAGAATTGAGCGGAGAGAGAGAATTGGACTGAGAGAGAGTTGAGTTAAGAGAGAGTTGAGTTGAAAGAGAGAGTTGGACTGAGAGAGAGAGTTGGACTGAGAGAGAGAGTTGGACTGAGGGAAAACACTGGGCTGAGGGAAAACACTGGGCTGAGGGAAAACACTGGGCTGGTTTGGGTGACTGAGATGAGGTGGGTTGCTGAAATGAGGTGGGTTGCCGAAATGAGGTGGGCCGCCGAAATGAGGTGGGCCGAGGGAAAATGCTGAGCGGCTAAGGCGAGCTTCCACCTGAAGGCTAAGTTGTATCATGCTTCCCAGTGTCTCGGGAAGCAGTACTTGGGCAGCCAGTTCTTATCTGAGACGTGGGGTTAACCCCTCGTAGTACTTGTACCGGAGGAGCACGTCGCAATGCTGAGTCTGAGCAGTCAGGGTGCGGAACTCTGTGTGTACTCCTGCACGGAGCGAGTTCCCTGGCGGATGTAAAGGGGCCAGAGGAGTGAAGAATCACTGGAGGAGCTGAAGGAACTCGGCAGTGTTTCACTGCTGTTATGGGTGCCACCATCTTGGATTCACTGGTCACGAAACAAAGGAAAAACTCCGGTGGAGTTGACCGATGGATTTGTAAAATCCACTGTACCTTGTAGTTGTTCAGAGCATTCTGTCATGGATCGGTCCTGCCCGGACCGAGAAGGAGAAAAGGTACAGGCGCGGACTTCCATGAAGTGATATTTATTAGGACACAAAAACACGAACTGAAAACAATACAAAACAAACCAGGCACGGTGGCCAGACTAGATGACAAAGAGAACAGACGAGTTGAATCGAGGAGGAGGAGGAGGACAGGTAATCCAACATAACATCATTTAGATAAGTACTACCTGATTGAATACGTGCCTATTACTGTTGTACATAGGTCTGTTGGTTGTGATGAGCCAAGTGGGCACATGCCCCGTGCTTTCTTCTTTGTTGCTCAGCAGGAGACAGACAAGAGGACTCCAGTTGCATGGGCTCCGGGACAGGTTCCTCACATATAAAACAAGGGGCAGGTGCATTTGGAGCTGTCTCTGTGCAGGGATGATGTTTGTGAAGGAACGTGTGCAACAGGGAAGAGTGCTTCGGAGGTGTTGGTCCAACTTTAGGATCAAGGAGATGAGTAGGTCCAAATCAAGACCCACATCCCAACAGGAGACTTCCATCTGGAGTTTAGCCCTTCTCTGCAATGAGGGCTGGTACTCTAGAGTAGTTCCTTGACGCTAGTTGAGGAGGCGACTACTGCTTGACTGCCCCTGTTTTGGGTGGTCAAAGACCGCCTGGAAGAGATGGAGAAAGGAGGTAAGGTCCTGAATAGCAGAACTGTTGTTCCTCCTGATGGCCACTGCCCAGCCTTGGGCTTACCCCGTGAGCTGTTGGATCCTCGTGGACACAAGACAAGACAATGTTCAGTATGATGAACAACAGCAACAGTGAGGATAAATACAGTATTTGACCAGTACTGTTTTTTAGCAGCAGAGATGTGCAAAGTTGCAGAACTGTTACATGGTTGCAGAACAGTTACATGGATGGATGGACCCCCACTCGCTTGCAGCGCTTCCACTTCCTCGCGCACCATTTGCGATGTCTCTTCCCCCGGCCATCGGCATCAGGCAACACCGTGGTCTAAGGGCCCAGTCCACGTAGCAAGCCGAAATCTCGGAGTAGCAGCAGCAGCTCGTCATTGAGGTAAGCTATGCGCTCTTCTCTTATCTGGAGCAGGGTCTGGTGGTCATAAACATGCATACCAGATGGTCAGATACACGTTTGGTGAGTTTTCGGTGTGAAGTCTAGAAAAAACACACTCCTGCACCAAAGTGTTGGACCCGGAGTGGCCACTGCAACCTAGCGCACCACCAACTTGGTCATCATGTGGTCGCCAAACAGGGAGATGCTCGAGCCTAAGAGTGATGCAATTTTTTTCTTCTTTTTGGGAGGAAAGAGAGAAAGAGACAGCCGTAAATAGAGACGAGGGCAAAGCCCCTTCGGAGGCACATAGAGGAGCACATCGTGCTCAGGGCTTCCGGCAGTGAGGTGCATGTCTTCAGAGAAGTGACACAGACAAGCAAAGCAGACATGACAACAGTAGTCTCCTCAGAGGAGAAGTCTGCCCATCTTTTTTCAAAATGTGAGGTCTTTTTCACACAGTAAGACATATCCCGATATTATGTGGAATATCTTATTATTATGTGCAATAGTCCTACCTTGTGAATATTACTACTTGTCAATATTACTTAAGATAAGATACCCTTTATACACTATAGTGTGTTTCACATTTTCTGCAGATTCTTTATTGGATTTATTTAAACTTTATATTTAATATTGATATTGTCTTGTCTCTGTGCATCTGTGCAGTCACAGAGCAACTTTCTCTGGGACCAATAACGTTTTCTGATTCTGATTTTGATTTAAAGTGATTTGATTCTCTACATTGTAGAAAAAAAAAATCAGGCATCAGGCACTGTATTTTGAACCATTTCATGTAATGTCTTTCTATGAAGTAGCTTCTACAGAAATTAAATGCTTCAGTCATTTGGTTCCTGTCATCACCATTGTGTAATTCTGTCTCATTCTGTTTCTCTAGAACAGGGGTCCCCAAACCTGTCCAGAAAGGGCCGCTGTGGGTGCAGGTTTTCGTTCCAACCAAGCAGGAGGCAC
>JBBPCX010114042.1:0-20884 GCA_037974365.1 Hydrocynus forskahlii
ACATGTCCTTGTCTTGTCTGTCTACAATATAATGAAAATAACCTGAACCTGGTATTCAAATACCACCTGCACAAAATTTCACTTTACTGAAATTGCACATGACCACTTTGTATTGTCTCCTGTCCTGTCTTTGTGATTGTATATAGGTTTAGCTTGTATTAGTATATTTTATCTTACTTAAATTTAGTTAGTTATTATTTATTTGTATTTCTAGTTGTATATCTCTTGTGGTTATTTTTGATATTCTTATAAATGCACCATGGGGGGCTTGGGGTGAAACGGCATTCCGATACGCTGTAGACTGTGTATATTGCTGTATTGACAATAAAGAAATCTTGAATCTTGAATCTATTATTATTATTATATTTTTATTAGTAGTAGTATTATTATAAATAAAAATGCGATTAAACGGGAGGAAATAACATCTTCTTGTTTTAGTCATCGAAAATGAAGAGACATTTTAGCATAGATTTTATTTGTAAACCACATTTTGTCACGGAGGCAGACAAGAAATGACTGGTAAGCTTGCCCAGTGTAGCATGGTGGAAAGCCCAAATGCAGACACAAACGAGTGAGCTGGTAAGCCACGCGATTTAGTCTCAGAACGCTCCAAAGGGAGTAAAGATTCCCACCAGGAAACCCATGTTCTCACACACACACACACCAGGACAGGTATATATAAATGGTTCCGAAGACCCAGAGTAAAAAAAGGTTTGAATTGGGACATGTGGAAGACAGGGTAGACCCGGAGGGAGGCAGGCAGCTGTAAGGTGACAGGGTAGATGCGATGAGTGATCTTGTAGGGCCCAGTGAATCACAGAGTCAGCTTCTTAGATTCAGTGTGTAGGTTAATATTCCTGGTGGAGAGGTAGACCCTGTCACCAACATGGTACAATCGTCCCGGAGGGTGCCGACGGCGATGTTGTTGAGAGTAGCAATGGTTGGCTCATTGGATGGCGATGCGGGCTTGGTTCCAGAGCCGTCGGCACCTGCGGACCAACTTTTGGGCCAACGGTACGTCAACCTCTGGCTCCTGGTGTTCAAATACTGGAGGCTGGAAACTGTAGCAAACCTCAAAGTCTGGTGGCCAAAGAGGTGAGGAGGTTATGTGAGAGTTCTGCTCATGTGAGTTTGTTGGTTGGTCCGCTCCGTCTGGCCATTAGTCTGGGGGTGGTAGCTGGAAGACAAACTGGCAGAGATGTTGACCAGACGGCAGAAGGCTCTCCAGAACTTGGCCGTGAACTGGGGCCCTCTCTCCGAGAACCCATGCAATCAGACTACGTGCTCAAGGACCAGCTCGGCAGTGGTTTTTGCCGTGGGGAGTCCGGTCAGAGCCACCAGGTGCACAGCTTTGGAGAACCGGTCGACAATGGTGAGTACAGTATTCTTCCTGGAGGAGTCGGGGAGACCAGTGACGAGATCTAAGGCAATGTGGGACCAAGGTCTTCGAGGAACTGGCAAAGGTTGCAGAGCTCCTGGTGTGAGTTGATTGGAGGTTTTAGCACGAGCACACACCGAGCAAGCTTGGACATATTCTTGAGTATCTTTGGCCATAATGGACCACCAGAAGGCCTGTTTAAGCAGGCTGACCAGCTAAGGTTGAATTGTGAGCCCAATGGAGGACATCCTGACGAAGGCCCGTGGGGACGAAGAGCCGACCCTGAGGAGTGTCCAGCAGAGGAGGTTCCAGGTTGTGCCCTTGGCGGACTCTGTCTTCCAACCCCCACCGGAGAGGAGCCAGGATGATTTGTGGAGGCAGGACAGGCACAGGGTCCATCAGGGGATTCTCCACCTGGTGTTGTCGGGAGAGAGCGTCGCCCTTATTCTTAGACCCCGAATGGTAAGAAATGTGAAAATTAAATTGCTCAAAGAAGAGCACCCACCGCACCTGCCTGGAGTTGAGCTGTTTGTCTTGCTGGATGGTGATAAGATTCTGATGGCCCGTCCAGACCATGAACAGGCCCTGGAGCCAGTGACACCATTCCTCTATAGCCCGCTTGATGGCCAACAGCTCACAGTCCCCTACCCCATATCGCTGCTGTGTGGGGTTAAACTTTCTAGAGAAGAAGCCACAGGGGTGCAGCTTCTGGTCTGGACCTCACAGTGAGAAGATGGCTCCTACACCCACATCGGTGGCATCTACCTCAACAATGAATGGTTTGGCTGGATCTGGATGAAGTAGGATGGGAGCAGTAGTGAAGAGGTGACAGAGGGACTTGAAGGCTTGAGTGGCTGCATGATTGAAGATGAATGGTCTACAAGATGGTTTGGTGAGGGCAGTAAGATGTGCTGCAATTGAACTGAAGCCCTGGATAAATCGCCGATAGAAGTTGGCGAACCCCAGAAAACGTTGCAGCTGTTTAAGCGTTGTGGGTAGGGGCCATGAAGGTACAGCCTCCTGCTTTTGGGGATCCATGGCCACACCCTGGGACGAGATGACAAAACCAAGGAATGTGGTGGTGTGCTGGTGGAAAGCACATTTCTCCAACTTGCAGAACAACTGATGGGCCAGCAACCCCTTGAGGACTGCCCTGACATGCAGGGTGTGCTCATCCAAAGTCTTGGAGTAGATGAGGATGTTGTCGAGGTATGCGAAGCACCACCTACCCAGCATATCACATATAACTTTGTTGATCAGCCATTGGAAGGCCGCTGTACTGTTACACAAACCAAGCGGCATAACCAGGGTCTCGTAGTGTCCGATGGGGGTTATGAAGGCTGTCTTCCACTCATCGCCCTCTCTGATACAGACCAGGTTGTATGCACTCCGTAGGTCCAGTTTGGTGAAGTAGTTGGCACCAGAGAGAGCGTCCAGGGCAGTGTTGGTGAGAGGGAGTGGGTGACGGTTCTTGATGGTGATGTGGTTGAGCCCCTGATAATCTACACAGGGATGGAGCCCCCCGTCTTTTTTCTTAACTATGAAGAACCCCACGGCCGCGGGGGAGGATGATGGTCTGATGGTTCAGTTGCGGAGACCCTCCGCAATGTACTCCTCCATGGCCTTCTGCTCCCCCACAGATAGAGAGAACAGACAGCCACGGTGTGGAACCGCGCCTGGCAGGAGTTCGACGGCCAGGTTATAGGGACGATGAGGAGGCAAACAGCCCAACATTTGCTGAAAAGCTCTGCCAGGTCACGGTATGGGACGGGAATGGCCTCCAGGTCAATACTGGAGGCCTCAGACTCTCCTGAGCATGTCTCAGCCGTCGCCTGGAGGCAAAGCTCCTGACAGGTCGGACCCCATTGGATAACTTTGTGGTTATCCCAGGAGATGAGGGGATCGTGCTTGACGACCCAAAATGATTCGAGGAGAGGTGATGATATTGACCAGAAAGGAGATGGTTTCGGTGTGTTCCCCAGTCTTCATGGAAATGGATTGAGTGCGAGGTGTGATGGGACTGAGAGAAAGGGGTCGACCGTCAATGGCAGTGATAGATACAGGCTGAGCTAACACCTCAAGTTCTACCCCAACTGGGCAGCATAAGCCTGATTGATAAAGTTACCTGTCGCACCCGAATGAATGAATGCGGTGGTCACAATCTGTTGGTGGCCCACTTGGAGACATCCCTGAAGGAGAAGACGGGAAACGGTCTGAGGTAGGCAGGAGGTGGCAGCCAGCGGACCAGGTGAGTTCCTCCCCCTATTCACCTGGTCTGACCGTTTCCTGGGCAGAGAGGACAGATGGCTCAATGTGATCAGAGGGGGGGTGCAATAGGCACATTGGCCCTTGTGATAACGTCGCTCTTTCTCCGCTGCCAACAGGAAGGTGCGTCCAAGCTGTATAGGTTCCCCGGCCCCTGTACAGTGGGCCTCTGAGGCAGGTGGAGGTCGATCGGCTGAAGTAGATGCAGATGTGGAGGGACTGGAGGAGTCAGGAACCTTGGTCCGTGGAGTAGATCCCAATGGGGGGTGATGAGGAGTCTTAGTGAGAAAGCCAAGGCACTGGTCCACTCATAGGCAGAGCTGAACCATCCCCTCTAGCGTTTCGGGAAGTTCACGTACTGCCAATTCACCTTTAGACGGGATGAGAGCCCCTCATAATAGGCCGTGCAGAGAGCCACGTCACTCCACATCGTTTGGACTGCGAGCATTCGGAAGTCTGAGGTGTACTTACTTACAGTACGATCGCCCTGTCTTAGATGGTATAGATGAGAGTCGACCTCCACCTTGCTCTCAGGATGTTGGAAGGCGGCCCTGAGTTGACTGGTGAAGTCTGGATATGAAAAGGCGGCATCAGAATTATATTTCAGGACTGCTGTAGCCCACTCAGCTGCCTGCTCAGTGAAAATGAGAGCTGGAGTCGAGCCGGCATGAACTCAATGTCTTGAGTGCCGAGTGAAACCTACTTCCTGTTTATATACCTTAGACGTGAGTCAGTTCTGTCGCATGACCCGGCGTGTGACACATTTAGTCTCGTTCTTATTTGTCAACAATATTACATTATATATTTTATTATAGTTATCGTCACATGGTCATCATTTACATTGCGTCTGGTCTCATTTTTGTCACGTGATAAATGTTCGTTGACAACGATATTTAGTCATAATTTTCTTTGATGAAAGCAACACTACACTTCACCTGAGATTCCGTCAAATATATTACGACCAGGAAACAAACACAAAATGATGGCAATTGTAAAGAAATAACACTGTTGTTAACAAAGACTTACTTTTTTGTTTACAGACAAAATGTAAAAGTCACTATTCTGAAAAAAAATGTCACTTGGATGATCAAAGGAAAGAATTTTCCAGCAGCTTGTTTTTTGCCATGAACAGTTACTGAAATACTTTTGGCCAGGCAGTGTGTATCTTGCGTCTAATGTGTTCAAAAGGGGTGCTGGCTGATGTCGACCGTGGTCCCAGGAGGGGGGGGGGAGTTGGGTGCTGGCTGATGTCGGCCGTGGATATCTTGAGTGTTTGTTTTGTTTTTCGTTTTGTTCTTCATAGAGCCCAGTAGATTTATTACTGTAAATTAAATTAAAAGAGGCTGTTGAGCTCAGTTGCCGTCCAATGTCTGCTTTAACCGGCGGGTCTCTACAATACAGTACTCCTCCTGAAGAACCCTGATGCACAGCTGATGAACAGTAAATTATTGAACTGTAAAAAATATTGGTGACTACCCCTACATTTTACTGTATTTTTATTACTAAAAATTACACTAATTTATTACTGTATTTACCTGTTTATACCAAAGAAAACGACAGCGCATACCAAAGAAAATGCCTGTGCATGAATTTCAGTACAGTCTGTATGGGCTTAGCTTTATATTTTCGTTAAGGGTAACGTATTAAACTGAGTTTAAAATGAAATTATAATGTTTTGGGAGCATATTTGGGGCATATTTAGGGTTTACACTATACCAAAACACAACAACAGGGTTTTTCACTGTAGGCGGGTGCTCTTGGAACATAACCCCTGCAAAAAGCGGGAGATTACTGTGTATATATATATATATATATATATACACACACACAGACCAGTAATTTCATTACATTACATTCATTTGGCAGACAGTTTTATCCAAAGCGAGAGTACTAAGTACTAAAATCATTATGTAAGCATAGTGCAAAAAGAAAACACTTAAGAAGTGCATTAGGATGCTCTCTGAAAATATGTGTCTTCAGGAGGCTTTTGAAGCTAGAGAGGGATTCTGCTGCTCCTGTTGGCTTAGGTAGCTCAATTCACCATTGGGGAACCTCAAAAAAGGAAGTGCAGCAAGTGGGTGAGTTTCCATGCTAGGCTGTAAGCTAATGCTAACAGCCAGCTACCCCATCCATTATGCTCACCAGTGTTCGCTCTGTAGACAATAAACTGGACTACATCCATCTCCAGCAAACTTCAGAGATTGTTGTGTTTTTGTTTTCACAGATACATGGCTTAGTGACAGCGGTCCAGAAATAGCTACCCAGATTAGTAACACGCTAACATTTCAGGGCTCCACTGGCTGGAAAAACAGTAATGTGGCCCCTTAGAGCCATGCATGAACACACCACACCACACCACACAGTGGGAAAAATGTGAAATTCTTTCTCTGCATTTAACCCGTTCAAACAAGTGAAGCAGTGGGCTGCCACCCATGAGGGGCACCCAGGGAGCAGTATGTGCAGATGGTACCTTCCTTAAGGGTACCTCAGTGATGACAGTAGCCAGGGCCCTCAAGTTTTGAAGACAGTCAAGAGTGACATTCCACTAAAATTGAATATATATTACTATTTTTCTATACTATATTTCTAATCAAAGATGTGTACAATGAGCCAACAATTCTCCCTCCTCTCTCCTCTCTTCTACATACAAGAGAGAACAAGACAGGAGACAAACGTGTTGATGCACGTAACATTCCCCAAAACTCCTCAACATCAAAGGATGTTGGGTCCTGGGGCACGGCAGTGTGCATCAGTTGGTACTCCATGAACTCCTCACTTACATGGTCCTGTTCTTTTGGCTCATGAAAAGGAAGGAGTTCCTGAAATCTTAAAAAGAGCTTAATGTGTAAAAGACTAATTACAATACAGTGAGAGACAGATTTGTTTTGTGATCATGACCATTAAACTTAAAAATAGTATATGAAAACCCTTGCCTGTCTACAAAGTATAGGGCATCTTCAACCCCACACTCAGCCCTCGGCTGCACATCAACAAATCTTGCATGCTTCAGGAGAGCATCTTTCAACAGAAGATTATCCATGGCATACTCCACAGCTCTGAGCAGAAAGGCCACTGCTGCCTGCTGGAATTGTTGAGCCTTCTGTGATGTGACCTCTCCAGCCTCAAGGAGCCTGTAGAGCGTAGCTCTGGTGGTGAATCCCACAATGAGTTTTTCTCCTATTCAAGTCAAATACACAGGTATCATAGCCAAACATAGCCCACCACTCCCATTCACCTCTTCATGCAGCTGGAATATGGATGCCTTTTCTCTCTGGAGAATGAGGTTCAGTGTAGAGAATACTGGCAATGTGGCATGGAGGAACAGGAGGTAGACTTCTGTCAGGGGATCAGAAAATGCCTTCGCCAGCCTTCAGAACCTTGGTTGTGTCTCATCTGCAAATAGACAGGTTGTCATTATTATTGGGTGCACTGTCTCCTTCTCTTCCACCTGCACTGTCTCCTCCTCTAATGGCCCAACCCTTTTAACCACCTGCCAGCCTCCTCTAACCTGGGATTTTTGGGCTTTCCACTCAGGGCAAATGAGAGGATGCTTGATTGCTTTTTTCCTGACATCTTTGAAAGACAGATGCAATAATTAATGCATCCATGATGCAATACTTTAATTTATTTAGTGCCAATAAAATTATTTAGCCCATTTGGAGAGAGAGATGATTATAATGTGAGAACATGTCAGTAAGCCTGTGATAATGAAATATGGCCTAGACTACTTGTTCCGAACAGATGCTGTTGTCAGTGAACAGGCTGTAAAATTCTTGGCTAAGTTTAGGCTAAAGACACACAGCATTGAAAAATTTATGCTAATTATCTGGGCAACATTCTCTAACAGCAGTCAAGTTGTCATTGTTTGTGTCAAACAAGTTGTGAATTTGTTGTAACATTAAAACAGAAGATGACTTACTCTGTGCTTGAAATGATGCTTGGAGCTCCTATGGATGGGGTCAAAGAAATTTTCGGAAGATTTCGTTACAAGTAGCAGAATCACGCAAAGAATTCTAGGATGCCTTTTCATTGGTTGTTGTGTTGCATTTTACCCAGATACAGTACTGCTATTTTCTGATTGGCTATTGTGTAGGCCCTTTCTTTTTTTGATTGGCTGGTAAGTGACAGGCTCTAGGACTCCAGCGGAGACACGTTTGTTTCATAGTGAGGCCTTCAAATTGTTTTTCCGCGTAAGAAATACAATGTGTGGCAGGAGTGCGTGACAAAAGAGTGACTGGCACACTCAATGCGTGACAACTGAGAGCCTTGCAGTAGCAGTTGGGACCTTCTGATTGCAGGGGCAATGCCCTAACCACTAGGCCACCAGCAGCCAGAAACTCACCGTGGGGCCTATGTGTTTACATCAACATTGACTGGTGTGTGAATGCTCTAGTTACTGCTCACCACTGCTAGAGTTTGTAACTTTTAGATATTAACCATTTAATTTAACACAGGAATTCACCACTGTGCTCGTAATGATGGTATATATCCCATACATTATTGATGCAAACAACACACTGGCCAAATTTTATAGAGCCTTCAGTAAGCTCTAAAACTCACAGCCCCAACTAATCAGAGAAGGGATTGTAGATAAAATAACTCTGCCTGTTAAGATGCATACAGGTTTTTTTTCTTGAAGAATAGCTTAAGTGTCCCAAGACCCCACTTACGTTAGGTCACCCATAGTTATTAATTCACAATCCCCAAGTAAACTGGCCTACGGGAGATATTTTAAGGCAGGGAAACGAATGTTTTAGCCACTGTATAAATGGTCCTATTTGTGCTACATCCGTAGAAAGCCTAGCTTACACCAAGTAGTAGAAATACCTAATGCATATTCAGGTCTTCAAGAAGTCTTCTCTCCTACTAAACTTCTCCTTCCTCATAGAGCTTGCAACTAGGTTCCACCTTAGGTCGCCACTCCTGAAGGGGCATGTCTGTCCTCTCTCCCTACCTGAACAGAAGGTTTTAGATTACCACATCACAGAAGCCTTACAGCTAGTCTACATATGCCCTTCTTTGTCTCCTCAAGTTTCTTCTTTGTTGAGAATACATTGATTACCAAGCACACAATGACAATACTATCTAGAATAATTTTCCCTTATCTCTTATCCCGTCAAGTACAGAAAAATTAAAGGAAGCAGTCTCTTATCCCGTCAAGTACAGAAAAATTAAAGGAAGCAGGATTTTACTAAATTAGACCTAATTAGTGCCTATGATCTAATCCAGATCTGCAAGAGTGATGAATGGAAGAACGCCATCCTCACCACTAGGGGGCACTATGAATACTCTGTTATACCTTATGAGATAATGAATGCTCCCTCTGTTCAAATGTTCATTGACAAAGTCCAAACAGAGTTTTTACATGGCTTTGTAATGGTAGAAATGGAGGACTTTTTATCCCAATCTTAAAAACCATGGACAATATGTTACAACAGTTTTGATTAAACTACTTGAACATAAGGTTTTTGTCAAGGTAGAAAAATGCACATTTCACAAAAAAATTTCATAGGTTACATCATTGACAAACAAGGAATTTGTATGGAACCTTCCAAAGTTCAGACCATTTTGGATTGGCCCACTCCACAGAACATGAATTAATAACAAAGATTCATGGGATTTGCAAATTATTACCAAAGATTTATTTGCAAGGTCAGTACAGTAGCTGCACCTATCAACTATACTTAAGGGCGCTCTTTGCAAACTATTCTGGAATCCTGAAGTACAACAAGCCTTCAATAACTTAAAAGAGCTCTTCACATCTGTGCCAATCTGTGCCAATCTTTCTACAGAAAACTCATTCCTTCCCACTGCCATCAGACTACTCCCTCTGTCACTCATCCAAACCTGAGACAAATTTGTTCTGTAATTTCTTATTTGGGTTTAAATCATTATGTGCATTATTATCTTTTTATTATGTGCAGTAGTCTACTATGTACATTATAGTGCAGTTTTCTTATTGAGTGCTAAATAATTTCATGCAGTTCTTACGTGCAATATCTTATTATTATTATCCGCAATAGTCTTACCATGTGAAATATCAATACTTATGTCAATATTACTTATATATGACTCTATGATGTGCAACAACATACTCTTAACCACCATTTGTTATTAGTATTTCACTTAACTGTAAGTGACTTATCTATAGTATTAATGCCCAGCACTGTGTACAGTAATCCCTCAGTTTTTTGCAGATCAGGAGTAGCGAAATCAGTCTAACATGGATTTTTTTCTGAGAACCTAACTGATAATTGTAAATATTTTTTACGTTTGTCACCTTACCTGCAGATGCAAGTGGTACTGCTGTCCCCATTCCTGTGAAGTTCTCTGTATGGTGTGTATTCTGCACAGAAACCTCAGTCCTAAACAGCAGTCTTAAATTCCAAATACCATAATTGTTTTAGCTGCTTTTGCACTTAAACCGCAATACAAGGGACTTGTTCCTGCAGCTGACCATGACAAATGTGATTTTGGAAAGTTTGCAAATCAACATTCCAGTGATGACATAATGATGGCTAATTACGTTTTAAGTAAATATTTGACCAGAAATACTTTAGAATTAAAAAAAAAAATATTTTAAGCATTGGATAACACTTTATTGCATTGTGGAGACAGCAGTGGTGGCAGTGTGATGGTGTAGGGAACGTTCTCCTGGCACACTTTTAGGCCCTTGATACCTATGGAGGAACTTCTAAACTGCCGTTGCTAACCCAGGCCACCTCTTCATGGCTACATTTGACACCTAAATATACCTGTATGTATAAGTTTTATATGTTTTTTTGTCTTCCAAACTTCATGAATTCACTGATATCCTCATTGAATATATTTATAGAATTCCACACCAATAAATACAGTTTTGTATTTATTTTGTATTAAACAAAAACAAATACGTCATATAGAAGCAAATCCAGTTACAGAAAAATAGCCTCTGAAATATCCAGCATTTTACACAGTAACAGGCAGACAGGGCTCCTGCAGACCATTAAAAGTCCTAAAATAGATTTGAAACATTTAAAATCATAACATGTCTGTTAATGTGTTATTTTTACCATTAGAGGAGTCCAGGCATATTTTGTATTGTCTAAAATAAGTCCAATCCGGTTCTTATCCTTTACCCGGTTCTTAGCTTTACTTTGGCTGTCAGATCCACTCCATTCTGGTTCAGGCAGATGGGCAGTTATTTGCATAGTGGTTAGGGAGTTGCTCCTGCTATTAGAAGACTGTGGGTTCCAATCCCAAGACTGCCAATGGTTCTACTGAGGTGCCTTTTCCACACGCTGCTCATTGGGCACCATTGTTGGCGATTTCCTCTGGGATTTAGGAAGTATTTAAAAAATCTGTCCAATCCACATCCCCATAAAGACATTTGATGAGTAGATCTAGTTTGCCTGAGTGATTCTGGTACAATCAGTATTAATACCTGTCAATTTGTGAAGCATTGCCAAATGATTACCCTGCATACTGAGCATACCCACTTGTCTTTTTGGATGTCCTGGTTTTTAATTTTTTTGCTAGTTTTTGATCCTGATTCTTGTCTTGCCTTTACTACTGTTCTGTTCTCACTTTGCATTGCTTTTTTGGACTCTGGAAATATTTGCTTTGATTCTTTGATTCAGTTTGTTCACATGATGTGAGTGGTTTCTGGTATTAGAGTCTTGATCATTTCTGTGTTTTGCCTTTTGGAATAAAATTATTGCTATTTGCACTCCGTGTTTTGGTCCATTCTGTTTCCTCCACTGTCATGGAGTTGCCATAAACCGTCATTACAGCTTGCAGCCGCATGGCATGTTTTCAGAAGCTATAAATGTCTGCTTACAAAGCAGTATAAATGTCAGTACCACTAGCCTGAGCAAAGACACATGAAAAACAGGATGAATGCACATATGATGAGGTAAACGTAAATTATAAGAAACATGGTACTCAGTAGAAAACGGAAGGAAGGTTTAGGTGTAGATCTCGAGTTGTTTACTACACTCTGTCACACGGTTGGTATAAAGGTGTCTCCCCCTGTCACTGGTCTGCTTGTTCCTGAAACCAGCAAAATGCCCTGCTGATGGTTGTGTGCACCCCCTCCCAAACCCAGGCATACACTGAGGGATCACAGTGGAGCGAGGGTTGACACTCGAGGTCACACTCAAAGGGTATCAAACCAGTCATGGAGAGGAGGGGATAAATCAATCATGCTGCTGGCTATGGCAATACGTATGGAGGAATCTCTTAGGTTCCTGAATGGTGCATTTAGTCTAACCATAAACTGGGGCCATGATCAGAGAGGGTAGATCCTGTTTTTTACTTGACGTTTTACACTGGGGTGACCAAGACGGAATAAAACCAGAATTCCATTAAATAACTGGGCTCTGTTTATGAAGCCATGATGGGTCTAATGCCATCGGGTGATTGTGGCAGTTTGTTTATTAACTGGATGGGTAGAAAAATTTGTGACAGGAGGATCACTTATCAGATTCTTATTCAGGGCTTAACCATGACAGAGTGTGCTAAATCAACCAAGGGGATATGAAGAGAGAGAGAGCTAAATGCTGGGAAATAAAACTATTAGCCAACTCACAATCTAGAATAGCAGCCACAGAGACAGAACAACTCTGTGCAGCTGCCTGCATTAAGTTAAAATCCTTAACACTTGCCTTCAAGGCCAAGAATGAACCTCCTTACGTATCAGCACTGATCAAGCAGCGTGTCAAATCTCGTCCTCTCATGGCATCAAGCACTGGTTGTCTAGAACCTCCGTTGCCCAAAAGAAGAGGAAGACATGCATCAAGACTCTTTTCTTGGCCCCCCAGTGATGGAATCAATTCCCTCTTCCGATCAAATCTGCAGAATCCCTCACTGTCTTCAAGCATTGTCTGAAGACCCACCTCTTCAAGCCGCACCTTGGTCACTAACTAGGCCTCTTGTTATTGCTTATTCAAATTCTTCTTCCCTATTTTCATTAAATTAAAATAAAAAATAACCTTTGGTCACTTATACTCTTAACTCCATGCCTTCCTTACTTTTGCTTTAATCTCTGACAGTTCTTTGACAGGAGTTGTTTAGGTGTGTAACCTAGCTGGCATTAACTTGGTTGAATAGCAGATGTTGATTTAAGGGTAATATTTCAGGCTGAAGAATTGACGTGGACTATCTGAGCACTAATGTACGTCGCTCTGGATAAGAGCGTCTGCTAAATGCCATAAATGTAAATTTAAATGTAAATGTAAACAATTAGTCATACAAACACGAACAGGGATTAGAAACTGGTTAACTGATAAAAGTTTTTCAGACATTGTATTTGCCCATACCACCTTCTTCCTCCTGATGGGGCATTGCTTTCATCAAAGTCCCTCCTCCTCGCAGTGCATTCACCGTCCTTGATCTTGATGATGGCTCTTCTCCCTGAGAGTCAGCTGAGAGGCTCCAAACTGCATCGGCTCCACGCCCCCTCCCCTACAAGAAGGCCCAGGTTTGAGCCAGTCAACGGAGCTGGGGAGCCGTGTGTGGGTGTGAGATGAAAACATTTATTACCATTTCCTTTGGTTTCTTGTTACATTTTTTAACCATAGTAAATAATCTTCCTAGAAAATTCCAAGAAATTCACATACATTTTCTAGAATTTCAGTTTGGTGTTAAACTGTTAAAGATGATCTTCACACTGAATGACTGTTAGGGCTTGGTTTTTGGTTATGGGTCTTTTATTTTGAAATAAGTGGAAGTGTCGTGTGTCACTGTGTCACCTGTTTTGTGTATTAGTGTAAGTGATTGGGCCTTTTGATTGGCTTCTGTCTGAGAGTGTTTGCTATTTAAATTCTTTGAGTTTGAGTTGTATTTGCGGATCAACCCTTACACTACCTTGATGTTTCCTGCATGTGACCCTGTCCTTATGTATGTATTATGTGGTGTCTTTCTGTTGATTAGAGTCTGTGTCTTTATATTAAACCCATCTAATGGAACCTGCACATTGTGACTTGCTTCTCTCCCCGAGCACCTGATGTGACAGATTGATCCGCCAACCCAGAGGCGCAGCAGGTTCGGCACCGACTCCCAGGCTCGGATTCCCCATGGAGAAGGCAGCCTCCTCACTGGCGTCTAGGAGAGAGCATGAGCCTGCCTCCAACCAGCGCGGAGTCAGTGGGCTGTAGAGGCTGTCCAAAGTGAAGGTTCCTCCGGAGCCTGATCCCACTTCGAGCGCTGCAGCTCTCTGGCCGGCGTTTCGGGGGTGTTCCCCCGGGGTGCTCGTTCAGCTTCGCTGCTGGTTGATGAGGTTCGCTCTACAGCGTTCCTGGGCTCCAGATCTTTAGATCCGAGTCTGGCCCCCCTTTTCCTGTGCTGAAGGGAAACTTCTTAGCTCGCATGGAGCATCCCGGCTTCCTGGCCGGCATCGAGGGATGTTCCCCCCTGGTGCTCTTCAGGTTTCAGCATTGACCTTTCCCAGCAGTGTCCCCAAAGCAGGTCAAGGACGTGCTGACTTCAGCGCGTCTGCCGAAAGGGACATGGGATCCTGTGCTGCCGAGGGCGTACCGGCCTCCGGGCGGGCAGTGATAGATGTCTCTCCAACGCCCCGCAAGCACAGACGAGGCCCCCCACCTGCAGTCTGGACTTTTGCCCCAAATAGACTGGGGCAAGCTGCCCAGAAAGGGACCTAGACCCCCTGGGTGCTTGAGAAAGGCGCTCTTGGGGGAGAAAATCTGCATGAATTTTTTAGAAGGTGTACATGGGATGGGGGCCCCGGAGGGGCTCCCTGAGGAGAGCTAGGGAACCCTGATCGGCATATAGTGAAGGGGTCCCTCCAATAGGGAGCTTTACTCCAGGTTAGGTCCGGTAGGATCGAGGGGGGCTCCATCCAGGGGAGTGCGGACGTGGGTTCCCACACGGGCCGACCCGGCCACAGGGTGGTCTAGCGCGAATGCGCCCATTCGGGGGAGGACATGTGGAGCCCACGGTCCGCATAATTATTTTTTTTTGTTTTGTGTCTCTGTCTACCCCTCCTCCACCCTTGGTAGGGGTTTTAGGGTGACCTGGGGGGCACTGTAGGGAGGGGGGTACTGTTAGGGCTGGGTTTTTGGTTATGGGTCTTTTATTTTGAAATAAGTGGATGTTTGTGTCATGTGTCACTGTGTCACCTGTTTTGTGTATTAGTGTAAGTGATTGGGCCTTTTGATTGGTTTCTGTCTGAGAATGTTTACTATTTAAGTTCTTTGAGTTTGAGTTGTATTTGCAGATCAACCCTCACACTACCTTGATGTTTCCTGCATGAGACCCTGTCCTTATGTATGTATTATGTGGTGTCTTTCTGTTAGGCCCTTTTGGTTTTGTTTGATTAGAGTCTGTGTCTTTATATTAAAACCATCTAATGGAACCTGCACATTATGCCTCGCTTCACTCCCCGAGCACCTGATGTGACAATGACTGCTTCATTAAGGTCAGAGTTTTTATTCCAATTTCTTTGATTAACTTTAGACAATGAGATGGATAAAGAATGAAAACCTAAGGTTAAGTCATTAGGAAATAGAATTTGGCATCCAGTCCAAACACAGCACTATTTTAGCATAATCTCAAAATCCCATAAATATTTTGTTTGTTGGTTAATGAGTGATTTCACTCGCCCACACTTTTTTTGTTTACTGATTTGTAGAAAGTACATAATAGGGTTACTTTTCCAGAAGGCACTGGTGTTCTGCTGTTTTATTATTGCTGATCAATTATGATGAAATCATAATAAAAGTGTATCTTTATTTGGACATATATATATTTGGAATATATTTGGAATTACTATAATTATACATGCAGCACCAATTTGCTTGGAAAATGTCAAGACATTTAAAAAATGTCACTTGTTTCTGACCTGTTTACAAATGTGTCATGTGTTCTGTCAGTCATCTGCATACAGTGTATTACCAGATAGCTTTCTCTGACCACTTCTGCATCACACACACAGGTCACATGGCGCACAAGAGGAACTGGAAGTGAAGCATGTCACATGGTATAAAAGCCAAGGTATGGAAGTAGCCATTGCTCAGTCACTCAGTCATCATCTCACCCTGCTGAATCATCTCTCCAGAACCAAGAGTACTCACGTTTCATACCTTTTCTGTGTGTGAATGAGAATGTAGATTCAAGTGGGAATCTTTACTCTTTTAGGGAGTGTTCTCAGATCAAAGCACATGGACTACTTACTCTCTCATGTAACTCCGGGACTGGGTTTATGCTCCACGCTACACAAGGACATGGTTGGTCTCTCATTTCTGTGACAGAGTGACTGAGCCACAAGCTGTAAACCCAATGGAGTTTGCAGCCTAATGTGACACCGTAACTCAGCAGGAGGCTATGATAGATGGGCTGAATTAGGATGTAGGGGCTTTAAGGCAGGCTCTTCACGAGTCCTTTGTAGCTTGGGCTGAGCTTCACCTCCATCTGTGGACCACTCGGGAGCTGGAGGGGAACCCATGCAGTTAGGGCGTGCTTCTCTGACTTCCGAGCAGAGAGACAGGCTCTACCGCGAAGGCCTATGCACCTATCATGCCTCCCCCAAGCACCATTGAGCCGTCTGTCCTCTCCGTCCGGGAAACGGACAGACCAGGTAGGTGGGGGGGCTCCCACCTGGTCCATTGGTAATTTAACCAACCTCACCCTCCATTCCATTTGATAGCCCAGTTGGATGTGGGGTTAGAGGCGTTATCCCAGCCTTTACAAATAATTGCCACTTATGGTTGGTCCCTAGCCAACAGCCCTATTACCCACCAGACCTCACCGTTATCTCACACCATCGAAGATCACACCAAAAAAATACAAGTTCTTGTGACTACTCTCACTTCTCTCCCCTTACTCCTCGGATTCTTCTGGCTCCTTAGTCATGACCCACTAATTTCATGGACACAACAAAGAAGTCTCCAGTGGGGCCGACCTGTAAGAAGCTATGTCTCCAGGTGAAGGCAGGGGAGAGGTCGACCTGAGTCCATTCCCGTCCCATACCATGACCAGGCAGAGGTATTTATACAAAATATAATACCTCTGCCCTCTTGCACCTCATCGGCTATACGTTTTGGCCATCGACCTCTTGCCAGGCGCGGTACCTCCCTGCGGTCGACTGTATTCTTTGTCCAAAGAGGAGCAGCAGGTGATGGACAAGTACATCATTGAGCTTTGTCAGGGGACTATTTGACCTTCGACTTCTCCAGCAGCCGCTGTGTTCTTTTTTGTCAAAAAAAGATGGAGGTCTCCGTACTTTTATCGACAACTGGGGGCTTTATCAAATTACAGTGAAGAATAGGCACCCACTTCCACCCATCAATATTACCCTGGACACTCTCTCTGGTGCTTCTATCTTTACAAAACTGGACCTACGGAGTGCCTACAACTTGGTACGCATCTGGGAGGGCAATAAGTGGAAGAAGGCATTTATTACCCCTACTGGACACTATGAGACTCTAGTTATGCCTTTCAGCTTGTGCAGTAGTCTTGCAGCGTTCCAACAGTTCATTAATGATGTGCTGCTGGACATGCTGGGTTGTTGGGCATTTGTATTCTTAGATGAAATCTTAATATACTCTAGGACCTCAGAGGAACACAAACAGTATGTGAGGGCGGTTCTTCAGAGGTTGCTGGCCCACTAATTATACTGTAAGTTGGGTTTTGTGATAACTCCTAAGTGTTTGGCCATGGACCCCCAGACGCTGGGGCTGTGTGTAATTGGCCTCTACCCAAGACGTTTAAGCAGCTCCAGCACTTCTTGGGCTTTGCAAACTCCTATCAACGTTTCATCCAGGGCCTCACTTCGGTTGCGGAACCTCTTACCGCTCTCACCAAACTTCATTTGACTTCCAGTTAACATCGTCAGCCATTGACGTATTCCACCAACTGTGCCTACTCAGCTCCCATCCATCTTCGTCCAGATCCTAGTAAGTAATTCGTTGCGGAGGTGGACCCTTCCGATGTGGGCGTAGGAGCGGTCCTCTCCCAGCGAGGTCCAGACCGGAAACTGCATCCTTGCAGTTTCTTCTCTAGAAAATGTAACCCCAGTCAGCTGTGTTACAGGGTAGGGGCCCATGAGCTACTGGCCATCAAATGGGCTCTGGAAGAATGGCATCTCTGGCTCCAGGGTGACAATGAACCATTTATGGTCTGGATGGACCACCAGAACTTACTTACCAGAAGAGACGAAGCAAATGAATCCACAACAGGCGCGGTGGGCCCTGTTTATTTAACAGTTTCAGTTCCATCTCTCTTACCGTCCGGGGTCGAAGAACACCAAGACTGATGCGCTCTCAAGACAACATGAGGCTAATGCTCCCCGGACGGATCCCACGCCTGTCTTATCATCTTGGATCACCTTTGAGATGGGAGCTGGAGGACCATATCCGCCAGGTGCACGCCTTGGATCCCCCCTCTGGCAGAAACACTACCTGGACGTCTTTATGTTACCACCACTCTCCGGCCTTAAGTTCTTCAGTGGGGTCACAATTCCACCCTCTCCGGCTACCCAGAATAAGAACTGTCATCTTCATCCAGTGGGTGTTTTGGTAGCCATTGATGGCCAAAGATGTCAAGTTATATGTCCAGGCTTGTGGGTCAGGGCTAAGACCTCAAATCAGTTGGCTTCCGGGGATCTGTAGCCATTACCTGTCCCCCGGCGTCCCTGGCCACACATCGCACTAGACTTAATTACTGGCCTGCCGGAGTCAGAAATGAAGAATACAATTGTTACCACTGTGGATCGATTCTCCAAGGCTGTGCACCTGTTGGCTCTTGCCGGACTCCCCTCTGCTGAAGATACAGCCAAATTAATACAAGAACATGTAGTTTGTTTGCATGGGTTCCCCAAGGACATCGTCTCAGACAGAGGGCCCCAGGCCACAGCCAAGTTTTTTAGAGAGCATTCTTAGATCAAAGCACGTGGACTACCTACTCTCTTATGTAACTCCGCAATTGGGTTTATCCCCCACGCTACATGGTTGGTCTCTCATTTCTGTGACATTCTGAAATGAGAGATATGTAAGCTGACATTTAGAAATGTTGCTTATTACTGACTTTCATTTTCAAATTTCATTCAAAATACATGTGACAAATGGCTAAAGCTTCTATAAAATAGGTAGGTACACACATGCTTAGTGACCCTTCCTAACCCAGTCTTTCATTTGTAAATTACTTGTCCTATCTCCCAGTCAGAAAATATACATTCAGATTTCAAATAACCTCATTTTACTCAGTAATACTGGGACTCTGCTGTTGCATTTAGATGTGGAAGTGTGGAAACACACCAGTGAACTATACCTTTTAAAAGCACTGCAGTGCAATAAATAAACTGGATTTGTTAAATGCTATTGAAACAAAACCTCCTCCTAGTAATTACAGCTGCATGCAAAAGTTTTTCAAATGATTTTGTTGATTTTCCAGGTGAAAATACATGCACATCTTCCAAAGAGAACACACTTCTGCACATTTTGATACACAACTACAGTTCATTTGCTGAGCTTAATTTATTGGGGAAAATCATGAATTGTAGCATGTACAAAAATTATGGTACAATTTATAATTAATCAGGGACGTGCACAGGGCAGGGTTAAGGTTTCCTGGGCCATTGTCCGCCTGCCCTATTTGACTGAAGCTGCCCTATATATACTATCTACATTTTATATAGTATATATAGTATATTGTCGCGAGCTTTCACTGTGCAAAGGGGGAAAAAGATGCGGAAGTCATCTCCGTCAGGAAAATTCCTTTTAATTTGCTGCGCTGGGCGGAGCTTAGTGACATACAGCAGCAACTAAACAGCTTCACAGCCTAGCGTAGGCTCCCTGAACCATAGACAAATATAAAGTAGACGCCACATTCACTGTGCTCCCCAGTCGATGCAACACGTCAGCGCCTGGTCAGTTGCGGGTGGCAAAGCACCATGTAAACTAATACAGGTAGTCAGAAACAATAACATTTAAAACAGTATTATTTACATGCAGCAGATTTTGGTGAATCATTTTAAATACAATACTTTATATCCATTTATGCGTTAATAATGGCAATCAATGACGACTTGTCTGAAAGTCAAAGAAGTAAGACAACCTGGCAGTCTGGTCTTTTTTAAACAAAAATCATAAACATGTTATTATATACACATGGGCTTATTAAATAATTTCTGTAAACATTTCACTCATTCCTTTCTCTTTCTCACACGCACACACACGCACAAACACCATTTGGTTACTGTGTTATCACTATAGTCGCTAGGTATTAAATACAAAATATACAAAATCCTTAGAACAGAACTGTCTTACACAGCTTTTTCCATGTGTTGCCACGCTGTAAATTAAGAGTGTTCAGTCGTGCAGTGTGGTGCAGCCTTAGCAGAGCTGGCCCTCCCCAGTGGAGATGCTGCTGCCCCAGCAGACCACACTGTAAAAGATGGCTGATGCCACCACTGAGTCATAAAACGTCTTGAGGAGCAGCCCCTGCACTCCACAAGACCTGAACCTCTGCAGTAGGTACAACCTACTACTTCTTTGTAAAGAGCATTTGTGTTATGAGTCCAGTCCAGTTTTTGTTAGGATGAACACCAAGGTACCTGCAACTCTTCACAGCCTCATTGTCCTGGATGTTCAGTGGTTGCAGTGGAGGATGTTTGCGCCTGAGGAAGTCTACCAGCACCTTAGTTTTTCCAGTGTTGATCATCAGGTTGTTCTGCTGGCACCAGTTCACAAAGTCCCCAGTCAGGTCACCATACTCCCTGCGCATCCCTGAGGATTACATTCTTCGACTTCTCCAGAGCCTTCAACACCATTCAGCCAGCCCGGCTGGGGAGCAAACTGTCTGCTATGCAGGTTCATGCTCCCCTAGTTGCATGGATTTTGGATTACCTGACTGATAGGCCACAGTATGTGCGACTACAAGGATGTAAGTCTGATACGGTGTTGTGTTGTTCTGTTACCGTTCCTCTTCACCCTGTATACATCTGACTTCCAGTACAACACAGAGGGCTGCCATTTGCAGAAATTCTCAGATGACTCAGCAATAGTCGGATGTATCAAGGGTGGGGGCGACTTGGAATACAGGATGGCTGTGGACAGTTTTTGGACTGATGAGAGCTGAATCAGCTGCAGCTCAACATCCAAAAGACCAAAGAACTGGTGGTGGACTTGCAAAGATCACAATCTCCTGTCACTCCTCTGTCCATTAGAGGGGTGGATGTGGAGATTGTTCAGGACTACAAATACCTGGGTGTACACATTGACAATAAGCTGGACTGGTCTAAGAACT
>JBBPCX010114164.1:0-20870 GCA_037974365.1 Hydrocynus forskahlii
GTTTTTGTGTTATCATTCATATTCTCTGAAAAATGGTTAAGAAATCATACATTCTGCCAGGGTATGTAAACTTATGAGCACAACTGTATGTGTGTGTATGTGTGTGTGTGTGGGGGGGGGGGGGGTTGAACCTTAAACAGGCATAAATAGTATTGTTCTTTTTTTTTTAAATGGCCTTTTTAGACATGGCCTTTATAATCCTGTGTTAGTTTTAAAGTAGAGTTAAAATTACTTCATGATGACTTTAAAGGTGTTTATGACAAGAAGACAGATGATATTAGAAGATCCTTTCCTCCATCAAGCTACCTGCCAGCCAGAGACCAGCCCATGCTGCCCAGTTTCATGGCTTCTCACCGCTCTCTCCTGAAGAAGTGTCACTACTCCTGACACCCAGCAAACCCACAATGTCTCCACTTGACCCTTTCCCATCGAGCACACTCCAGATGATATCATCAGATTTCATCCCGCTCATCGTCTACATAATCAACGGCTCCTTGATGACCCAACTGCTTTCAAGTCTGCTGTGATCACACAGATTTTGAAGAAACCCTCGCTGGACTCAACAACTACAGCCCGGTCAGTTCAGCATGTTAGTGACCAAATGGTTGCTCTCAGCTTCTCTGAATATGTTAAAATCCTTCTTGTATTAGAGCTGCCTTCCTTTCCAAAGTCTTCTCTGCCTTCCTTTCCAAAGTCTTGGAACGTGCTGTTTATAACCAACTCATTTCTTTCTCAAAACAGGCTAGAGGCACACTCTACTGAAACTGCTCTTTTTGCTGTCTCTGTAGAACTTCATGCAGCTAGATCAGCCAACCTGTCTTCTGCTTTGATTCTTCTAGACCTTTCTGCAGTCTTTGACGCAGTCAACCATCAGATACTCCTGGCTACTCTCTCCAGGCTTGGGATATCGGGCACAGCCTGGCAATCGTTCGCATCCAACCTTGATGACCAGAGGTAACAGGTAGCATGGCAAGGTTCCCAGTCTGCGCCACAAAGATTATCCACTGGTGTTCCACAGGGCTCGGTCCTTGGACCGCTTCTCTTTTCTCTGTATACTGATTCTCTTGGGGATGTAACAGCCACACATGTATTTTCCTACCACTTTTATTCTGATGACATGCAACTTATTCTCTCTTTCCCTTCCAGTGACAACCAGGTCTCAACCCGCATCTCAGACTGTCTAGCTGACATCTCCTCTTGGATGATGGCCCACCACCTCAAGCTGAATCCCAGCAAGACCTCCCTTCCAATCAGATCTGCGGAGTCCCTCACTGTCCTAAAGCATCGTCTGAAGACCCACCTCTTCAAGGAGCATTTTGGTGACTAACTATGCCTCTCGTTTCTCCTTATTTATTTATTCTTCCCCATTTTCACCAAAAAACAAAAAAACCTCTTATCTCCATGCCTTCCTTACTTTTGCCTTAACTTCTGACTTTTCTTTCACAGGAGTCGTTTAGGCGTACTTAGCCTGCAGTAACTTGGTTGAATAGCAGACATAGATTTAAGTGTGGCTTTACAGGTTTGAAGAACAGATGTGGACTACTTGAGCACTGATGTACGTCGCTCTGGATAACATCAGACATCAATGTGACATCAGTCTGATACATCCAGCTAATTTACATAAAGGTAAGAGTGAGCAGGGTGTGTATCAGCAGGGTGTATATCAGCAGTCTGTTATGTGTGAGCATTCAGCCCCACCTCTGATCCCCTCCTCATGTCACTCTGACACCGCCTTCTGATAGTTGATGATGTCACTGTGCGCCAGTCTCAACCAATAATATAACTTTCTACAGCCTGAAGAAAGGCTCTGTGTTGCAATTGCACTTATTTTTATTATATAAATACCTCTGGGTTTAATATTTAATAGTGTTTTCAGGTGGTTTTCAATCCAAACAGGGAGTTCTCTCACATGAACCTCTTAGGTTTTGTGAATCGACAGATTTCACTTCATATTCATTTAATATGGAACCAAAAGGATCCAGTCATGTGGTTTTACACACTGACCAATGATCAGATATCTGGGATGAGTGTGAAAGACTGAATCTGACTGTACAGGAGTAACACCAGGGGGAGTTGAACAACACCCTGCAACCCCCACCCATCCCCACCATGGTTTTAGGTCCAGTAGAACATTGTCTCACATGTCAGGTGGCCAGCCATAACTATTTGATGGAATCATTTTCTGTGAGAAGATTATAGAGGCAGATGTCTGGTTCTATTGACCTCCACTGTGAACCGTTATACCTTTCACTCCAAGCCCACTCTGAACCCCTTGTTCACCTTAAACACTGAATAATGAGGGAATTTTGGAAAATGGGTGGAGTTCCCCTTTAAGGAGTGTAAAATTGTGACCCACTGGCGACTCAAACAGGAAACATTTTCAGCTCCTGTGTGTTCACTATGTGTATGGGGAGGCACGTGCATACACACACACACTAGTGTGTGATTGACTCATCACTGAGCAGTGTGAGTAGTGATCACATGGGTCCAGAGAGGAAACATAATCCTGCTGAGCCGTCTTTCTCACTCACTCACACAGATACACATACAAACACACACAGATAACTGCAGTGCTCAGAGGTTTATAGTAAAATGTCTCGATCCGTCGCTCTGCAGTAAAAACTCTGCAAGGTGAGTTACTCTCTCTCTCTCTCAGACTTTAAAAACTGAAACAGTGAATATTTAACTGTGAGCAGGATGTTTTTGTTTATGTTTATGTATTAATGGGTCAGAGAGTGTCTATGCTCAGGTCTTCAATTGTGAAGAATAAACAGATAATAACAACAGCAACAATAATAATAATAATAATAATAGTCATAATAATTTCTGAAAGTATGATCAATGTGATCACTTCAGCAAAGCTGCAGCCAATCACTAATTTCTGCTTAACTGAACTCAGATCAGATCCTTTTTTTCGCTTTTTTGTTAAATGGTCAAAATCAGTCCCGCAGAGAAAAAGAGCAGTGCAGTGATCAGAACCTCCACAGAGCTCCACTGACCCCAAATGAACTGAACTTCAGCATGAGGCTGAACACTGCAGTGCCTTTTTCCACAACAGGGTCTGTTTTCAGCCTGTAGCGTTGAAGTTCAGTTCATTTTTACAGCTCACAGTATGTCATACTCTGTTCTAAACCACATTCAAAAGTCTGATCCACCTTAATGAAGAGCTGGATGTGATTTGAGGGTTTAGCTGATGGCCTAGTGGTTAGGAAGTTGCCCCTGCAATCAGAAGGTTGTGGATTCAAATCCCAGGACTACTGAGGTACCCTTGGTACCCTCACACACTGCTCCCGGCTGCCCACTGCTTCACTTGACTGATTGGGTTAAATGCAGAGAAAGAATTTTGTGCTGTTCACACTGTGTGCTGTGCTGTGGTGTATTCACATATGACAAATGGACACTTTACACAGAAAGGAGTTTGCATTTACAGTAAAAGATTTTGGTGACTATGGACTTCTAGTGTTAGAAATGCAAGCATTAGCCTTATAGTTCCAGTTCTGAACTAAAAAAGATAAATTTGGCCCCTAACACAACTCTACTGAGCGACTGATCTGGAGTCTGTGGAGGTTCTCATTTTATCCTAAAGTTGGTTCCTCCGTAAATTGTCTCTTGCTCTGAAAGATCTCCACGTCTCAGATTCTGGAAGAAGCACCTTATGTTTCGTGTGAAGTTTAGAAGACTTTACTGTGTGTGAGAGCGGCGAGTCACAGAAGGAAGTCTCTGACTGCGTCTAGAGGGTTTTCGTACGCCTCGCTGGAGAAGCGCTTTATTTCATATGAATTTTTATGTGTGTTTGAAGGGCGGATTGAGCAAGTGGATTTCCCAATTTAGAAACTGTAACTTCTGCTGTAAAAACGCTGTGTGTGTGTGTGTGTGTGCTGTGCTGTCAAACTGAACACAATTAAAGAACAAAATGTCCAAAATTGATAGATGAAAAATAAACTAATAAAGAATTACAAAGTTTTCTGAAGCCAAACTGAAACACTCTCTCTCTCTCTCTCTCTCTCTCTCTCTCTCTCACACACACACACACACACACACCCCATTTGGGCTGCACAATATATCGTCTGTTAATCGATATGGTAGTACTGCAATATTCTCTGCAATGCTGATACCACATAAAGCTGCTAAATGTAAATGAGCCTCTAACCAATCACAGTTTTCTGACAGGATGACCAATCACAGCTCCAGATAAATTACTGGGAGTTATGATGAATCAAGGTCTTCCTGCAATCCAACAAAAGTGTAATTATTAACCATTAAAGGTGAATGGGCGTGAATGGGCAGGGCTAAACGGTTGTTGCCAGAAAAATGAGATCTATTTAAATTTAAACTGTAAATGTACCATTTGAAACAATATTTACAGACTTTAAGCCTTTTTAATTTCAGAAAAGTGATGGTATGGGCCCTTTAATATCTTGAAAGTCACCGCAATATTTAAATCACAAAAACTGATCATTTGTAACTCACACATACTGTGTTTAAATACCCTTTTGAGATGCTGGATGAACACTCAGCTCACTCTATGTGTATTTCCAGCTCAGCAGATACTAGTATGTGTGTGCGTTTGTGTTTGTTTGTGTTCTGAGAAAAATCATAATCAGCAAACAGGTCAAGGGCTGTGACCTTCATCTGTCCTCATCCTTAATAAATCTCTTACATTTAAGAGCAATACATATAAAACATACAAATTGAAAGCCCAGTTTAGATATTAGATGTTGACGTTTTTATTTACTGGCTGTTGTTTTTATTGATTTTCCTTCCTGTTCAGTCTGGACTCCAGACAGAGTTGTGTTTGTTTCCTCCTTCACTGTTTGTTTAAAGTGTCCTTTACAGTTGAGCTGAACTTCTATAATCAGACAGATATCAGATACCATATCTTTGACCTTCAATACTGCGGAAACTGAAACACGGGAGAAAAGGCAGACCATAAATAAAAAAGTAAAATAAACTATGAAAGTTCTTCACAACACTCTTATACAGTACAGTGCTGTGTTACACAGTACAATGTTGTCATACAGTACAGCAACAGTGTTGTGGTACAGTACTGTAACAGTGTTGTGATACAGTGCTGTAACAGTATTGTAGTACAGTAATATAACAGTGCTGTGGTACATTACAGTAAAAGTGTTGTGGCATAATACAGTAACAATATTGTGGTACAGTAATGTAACAGTGCTGTAGTACAGTACAGTAACAGTATTGTAATACAGTACTGTAACAGTACTGTGGTACAGTACAGTCACAGTATTGTGATTGTGTTACAGTGTGTGGTACAGTACAGTAACAGTATTGTGATTGTGTTACAGTGTGTGGTACAGTACAGTAACAGTATTGTGATACAGTACTGTTACAGTGTGTGGTACAGTACTGTAACAGTATTGTGATACAGTACTGTTACAGTGTGTGGTACAGTACAGTAACAGTATTGTGATACAGTACTGTTACAGTGTGTGGTACAGTACAGTAACAGTACGGCAGTGTGCCTGAATACTGTGCTATTACAATACCTAAGTACAGTACTGTAAAAGTGCACTGGAGCACATTAACAGTACTGTAGTACCCTATCCTGTACTTTCACAAATCACTATTCAGTTCATCACAGAAACACTCTGATATCAGATAACTGCAACAAGAAAATATTTTGATCTGAGTTTAACTTGAAAGTTCAGTTGAACCTTCAGGTTCCCTTGGTTCTGAGCTGTTATGATGGTTCTGCCAGGTGCTTGTTTCAGTGTGTGTTTTGTGTTTAAATTACAGGTTATGTTGCTCAAGAGCTGGTGTTTGAACTCCACAGAGAAAGAGAAAGGCTAAAGCGTGGACCAGTCAGATTTCACTAACAGTCACCAGCACCATGAACAACCACCAGCTGCCTGGACCAGCAATCATCTACTCTGTAAGTGTGGATTCTTTTTTCATATGAATCCTAAAAGAACCACGTAAACTCTGGGGAGAGGAACCTACTGGGGAGAGCAGACCAGTCTGAAGGATCTTCCCGTTTCAGGCTAAAAGACATAAACCCTCTCATGTTCTTGAACACACCAACCCAAGCAAAGTTTAATTAATCCCAGTGTTGTTTTGGCCTGCCACAAGTGTATGTAGGGGGGTTGTGGTCAGGAAACCCTAAATTCCAGCAAATTTCACCAAAAACAAAAACAGCAAAGAAGCTAAATGTTGTCCTCAGGATCATCAGAATATAAGAACATAAATAAGGAAATAAATACATTTTTTTAGCAGTTGAGGTCAGTTTTCTGTGCTCTCTGCCCAGCCTCATCGTTTCCTGTTCGCACTGAGCTGACTCAGCCTCTCCCTCTCTCTCTCTCTCTACCTGTCCGAGTGTTGTTAACATTGGTGCTGCTTCAAAGGGCACATGATCTCCTGATGTACTTCCTTTAATGAAACCCATTCACTCCAAAACTGATTACTCTTCAAAAATCTGAAACAAAAACACCACAGAACTATGACCAGGACTGACTGGCCAAAAATAACCAAGAAAAACAAGAAGAGAGAGAGGCAGACATAGAAAGACTGAGTTGTTTTTTTATGAATTTAAAATCAGTGGGAGGCATCACAGTCCCTCCTGATCCACCCAGAGGAAGGAACATTAGATGGATGCTTTTGTTTAACTGTTCTACTGGACAGTTGGAACCAGATTCTCAGTTCAGTTCTCAACATATAGGAAGAAACACCAAAAATCCTCACCGAGCAAAAGTCATTACGAGAAACAGAGAGAGACAGAGGCATCCGTGCGGCAGGTGAACGTATTTGTGTGCTTTACGTTTCAGTCCACTTTTAGCAATGTACAAAAAGAGGCAGCTGACACAAAACCTCAGTGAGCTTGCCAACGGAACAGAGAGTAGGTTCAAAAGTGATCATAAACTCCAAAATAATCAACTTTATTCATTCAGTATAGAGAGTTAAACCCTGAGGAGGTTAAATCTAGTTTAGATTTGTTATCTGGAGGAGAGGGAGGAGGGGCTCCTGATAATGGTGGACGGTGGGCTGCTGCTGAAGCTCCGTGACCTCGGCTTGCCACAGCGACCAGGCCCTCTGACTGCTGGCCGGGGAAGGGGCCTTTGCAAGTGATGCACGAGGAAGTGGAAGTGAAAATGACCATTTGTCATATGTAAACACACCATAGCACACAGTGTGAACAGCGCGAAATTCTTTCTCTTAACCCCTTTACTGAGTGAAGCAGCAGGAGCAGTGTGTGGGGGGGGTGGTACCTTGCTCAAGGGTACCTCAGAGGTGCCACTAGCAGTCCTAGGATTTGAACACACGACCATCCAATCTCAGAGTGAACTCCCTAAGCACTAGGCCACCAGCTTGCAGCAACTCCAGCGAACTAACCAGCGCGAGTTCAGAGACTGCTGTGTCTTTGTTTTTACAGAGACATGGCTCAGTGACAGCGTTCTGACAATGGCTATGCAGATTGGCAATATTCTACTGCAATAAACTTTATGTGGAACTGAGTACCAACTGACAAGGAGGGCTGGGTGTCTGAAGTGTGAACGCTGTGCTGATCTCTAGATACTGCTCACTGCTGCTGGAGTTTGTGACCATCAGATGCAGGCCATTTTATTTACAGTGGGAATTCACCATCATGCTCATAGTGTACATCCCAAGCTAACAATGCACTGGCCGAACATTACAGATCCATCAGCAAGCTACAAAAAGACGAACTGCTTATTGTTGCCAGAGCCTTTAATCATGCGAATCTCAAGTCAGTTCTCTCTAGATTTCATCAATATGTGGACTTTCCCACGAGGGAGATGAACACCCTGGACTGTGTTTATACAAACATCGTTGGCACATATCGCACTGAGCCCCGCCCCCACCTCAGCTACTCTAATCATGTGTCCATCGTGCTGCTCCCAGCATACAAACCACCAAGCCCATCAGACATGCCAAGCCCATTCATATGCAGATGAAGATCTGGCCCCCAGATGTCATCTCTGCTCTTCAGGACTGTTTTGAACACACTGCCTGGGACACATTCAGGAAGGTTGCAACAAACGGTGACTCTACCAACCTGGAGGAGTACACAACGTAGGTCACATCAGTAAGTAAGTGTATCAATGATGTTACTATATCCAAGACCATCACTACATTCCCCAGCCAGAAGCCGTGGATGACTGCAGAGGTGTGCGCACTGCAGAGAATACATGACACAGCCTTCAAATCAGGTGATCAGGATGTCCTGAGAACAGCAAGGGCCAACCTGTCCTGGGGCATCAGAACAGCACATACATGCTTAGAAAATCTACAATCACTTCCAGGACACTGATTACCAATTATCACCAATTACAGGACATCTCCACCTGCCTGTGACGGTGAGGCCTCCCTTCCAGATGCGTTGAACTACTTCTATGCATGGATTGAAGCCCAAAACAACATGGCAGTGAGGAAGACCACCCTGCCCCTCAACGACCAGGTGCTCTGTCTGATGTGAGGAAAACGATGTTCTCACAGAAAATATCTCTGAGCACTACTGTCATCCCAACATTCTTCAAAGCCACCACCTGCATTCCTGTTCCAGTGTCCTGCTTCACTGACTGTTGTCCCGTCACACTCACACCCATCATCACGAAGTGCTTTGAGAAGCTCGTCATAAGGCACATAAAATCATAGCTGCCCCCCTCCCTGCCCCCCCTGCAGTTTACATATCGTCCCAACCACTCTACAGATGATGTCTTCACCACCACCCTTCACCTGGCCCTCACCCACCTGGACAAAAAGGACACTTACATGAGAATGCTTTTCATTGACTTTAGTTCAGAATTCAACACCATCATTCATCAGTATCTGAGACTGTTGGGCCTAAACACCTCTCTCTGTAACTGGACCCTAGACTTCTTGACCGGGAGATCTCAGTCAGTCAGGATCAGGAGCAACATCTGCAGCACCACCATGCTGAACACGTAGCCCTCTGCTTTTCACACTGCTGACCCACGACTGAGCAGCAAAGCACAGCTCAAACCACATCATCAAGTTTGCTTGCACATTGTTTTGTTCACTGTGTACCGTGTGTATACGGTTAATATGACAATAAACCTACTTGACTTGAGATGGAAGAGTCTGGACACGAGGCAAGGCAGGGTGGGGCGAGGCAGGGCTCGAACCTATCAGCCCTATATTGATAAGCTGAGGCAATTCAGGAACTGTAACGGGTCTGTAGGAGTTTACACCACTCCTTTAACAGATTTCTTTGGAAACGCCTGAATTACGAGTAGACTGTATGTGCAGTTTACTGGTGGTGGAAGGTGTTTAAGAGTGCGTAGTAATGTGAGCTAGAACATGTATTAAAGTGTGTGTCAGACTGTGTGTGTGCTACAGTGTTTTACAATTACCGAGTCATATTTCTCAGTTCTGAAGCCACTTTTTCAAAAACACTTCACACAGCTTGCAGAACCGGAGCACGGTTTGGCCACACATTTCACCTCCAAATTAGCAGAACAGTTCATACCACCAAAACATCAACACACATGCACACAGTCTCTCAGCAGGACCACTTTATCGCACAGACACAAACTAAATAACATGGAAGACGGTCATTAAAAATAATACGCTACTGATCATGATCAGATTTATTTATACAATAACCAAGACCAAACACAATTTAATTAACAATTTAATATTGTATAAACACACACACAATTTTAAGTGCTTTTAAGCATTTCGAGGCTTATAAGGAAGATACAACATAAACGTGTTTATTTTTCACTGTAATATTTTTAGCATTATGCCAGTCCAGGGGTCACCAACATGGTGCCTGCGGGCACCAAGGTGCCCCCAAGGACCACAAGAGCAGCCTTCGGACCTGTTCAAAAAATAGCACAACACACCAGTGAGCGGCGTCTAACATTTAATTTGATCCTGTTGCTATTCTTCTTTAATCACATTCGCATTTATATAGATTTTCAAATGACAATCTCTAAAGAAAAACGTTTAAAACATGTTTATTATACGTGAAGTTTAGATAAGTTTAGGTAAACTCTGTTCTAGTGTTTCACACTGGTAGCCCTTGACTCGGTACCCGTGAAGTAGCTCTCAGTTTCAAAAAGGTTGGTGACCCCTGTGCTAGTCCATCCTGTCCTGAAAAACATATCCTTGAATTCTGCAGCATGTAGTCACTGAATGCATTTTTTGTAAAAGCATCAAACAACAATTGCCAACATGGCTCATTGTGTGAAAAGTTTTGAAACAATGTTTTCAGTATTGGGAGACGTGATTCCGGGATTGTAAAAAACTGTAAACTGTGTATCAGAGTGTGTCTTGGAGTATGCATTAAAGTGTGTTGGGAGTGTATGTTGAAGTATGTGAGCGACTGTGTGCATTAAAGTTTGTATATTAAAGTGTCTTGAAATGTGTAAAGGATTGTGTCTTAAAGTGCATGTTGAAGTGTGTGTGTTGGAGTGTGTATATGGGAGTGTGTGTATTGAGGGTTAGCTGGTTTACTGCTATTGGCTGCCTTCCTCAGAGAGAGCTGATGTTAATGATTAACTGAGGTGAGCGCAAGTGTGTGGTGTTTGTGTGTCTGTGCATGTGTGTGTGCGTGCGTGTGTGTGTGTGTGTGTGTGGAAGGTGGATGATCAGTAATTGTAGTTTGAGTTTTGGAGTGTGTGTCCTCCAGCTGTGGTCACATGACCGGGACGTCCTGTATGTGGCAGGGTGGACGTTCGATCTGTTTGAGGGACTTAAATGATCTTCAAAGAGGAACTTCTAAATGTGAAGAACCTACAGAAGGTCGATGGAGTTCCTTTACCGTGAGGTCAGTTTGTTCAGCAGGAGAGCTGTGTGAGCAGCTGCAGATCATTTCGCATTAGTATAACATTAGCATAGCGTTAGAATAGTGTTAATGCAGTGAGTGTGTTCCTGCACCTGATTGGCTGCATGCTCCATGAGCCGAATGGCCCCGTCAGTACAGTATTTTCTTTACAGTGGTGGTAAATGGAAGCAGATGTCTCCAACACAAATACAGTTGCATGGCGAGCTCAGGCTGGGCTGATGAGTCACTTCAGGTTCATGAGGTTTTATGGTGCTGTTTTTTACAGCAGCTAAGATTCCTGACTTTTGTTTTTAATAAAAAAGCCACAGATGATCAATTATTACATATATTTCTCCCCATTTCCTCCTCAGTTTTTACTCTCCTACCTTAAGTATTTTAACCACAATAATATAACTACACATACACACAAACATATGGCCTGAATTTAAAAAGACCTCAGGAATCAGAGTTGGTTCAGAGTGAGTTTGGTGAGTTCCCAGTGGAGGTGAATGGAACCAGACGTCGGTCTCTAAAAGCTCCTCACACAAAGTTATTTAATAAAATTTTTGTCTGCGCCACTTGATGCCTGAGACGTTGTTCTGCCAGAGTTGTGAGAAGCTTTTGGTCCTAAAACTAAAACCATTCATGGCAGAGGGATACAAGCAGGGTGTCGTGGGGCAAAATAGTCCCCACAGAAGATAACTCTTTTTTAGTCTCACGGGTGGGCAATTTGCTTTGTATTTCTGTTGGAGACATCTGTTTCAAAAACAGTGTTTCACATCAAACTCACTCTGAACCTCTCTGTTCTCCTTAAACACTGAATTATAGAAGGATTTTTAAAACTCAGTGTAGTGCCCCTTTAACTCAGTGACACTTTTTGCAGTGCATCAAAGGATATTTATTCTGATTCTTTAATGTTCTAGGATGGACGTTCCATTGTTAATGGTGTGAGCACTGTAGTGTGAGTTAGTAGTACTGTAAAGAGTTTTTGTGTGTGTGTGTGACATTCACAAGGTTAGCTCCACATCTCTAAATACACTTTATCTGCTTTAGAAGAACAAGAGGGTCAATATTTACACACAAGGACACATTACAGTGTGTAACTGGAAAGATTGCATTGTTCCAAATGCTCTAAATGGTGTGTGAGTTTAAAAGGTTCTTGTACGGAGAACACACACACACGCCCAGGATTTGTCTTAATCACGCTGCATAAAGCGTTGTGGTCATAGCAGTGAGAAGACTGTAGATCAGCATCACTGACCGCTAAGATTCACTGCGAACAGGAACACAGTATGAGTGAGGTAGGACTTTAATCCTGACTTTAGTTCTGAAATTCAGAGTAATCCTGAGTGTAAATTCATTCTAATCCTAAAAAAAGACTTTAATCCTGAGTTTAACACTGTGTGTAAAGAGTTTAATCCTGAGTTTAAATTGACACTAATCCTGAGTTTAATACTATGTGTAATTGGGTTCAATTTAATCTGAGTTTAATCCCAAATTTAATTTGAATCTAAATAAGAGTCCAAGTTTAATCCTGAGTAACATAAAACAACACTGTAAAACTTACTGATGATGAAGGGCTAAAATAAACAGGTGTGTGTTTAAAGGTTAAAATGGGCTGGGTTATATCTGAATAACGCCATATCTTTCTCCGCTAAGGTAATTGGGATGAGTCTAATGACTAATGGTTTCCTTTCAAAGTGGGGGGTGGTAGTTTTGGTGGGTGATGGTGTGGGAGACTGCTGAAAATGTGGTCAGTGGGTGCTGGGGTGGGTAAGGGGTGATGATGTTCTGTTGACCTTGGAGGTGACTGACAAAAGGGGGGGTAGGTTTGCACCCTACTGGCACCCAATCAGCACCCCTGCACAAAAACACACCGCCCCCAACAAAAATCTTGACCCCTTCCTGCCCAAAATGTAAATGTTATGACCTACCAGAGCTTCTAGGCTTAAGATGCATTTTATTTAATTCTGGCGCCCCCTGGTGAGAAGTCACTGTCACTGCTTCACAAAAATTGTATTTTTAGAATGAGCTTTTCCTATTTCCTGGCTGTTTGGGGAAACAATAAGAGGAGCTCAGGGAGGAAAATAATTATACATGAAACATGTAAGATTTGGGACCTTTCTGATAAGTCAAGTAAATAATTAATAAATAAGAAAGTAAATGTCTGTAAGTAATGTCAGTGTTAGTTATTTTGTTACAATAATGTTCTGTAATTCTGTTGCATTAGTGTTTATTGTCTATTTTTTTAAATTCTCTGTTGTCTATTGTCTTTTATTCTTCTTGTTTTGCTGAGCATGCTAATTTATTCCCTTGGGATAATTTTTTTAATCTTATCTTAAAGAGATCTAATGGGTTTCTCTTTGTTTCTCTCCAGCCTGTGTCCCCGGCAGATCAGGGGGCTCAGAGGGTGGAAGAGGAGGATGATGGAGATCTAAATAAAACACTGAGCGTTCAGAAATTCCAGAACATCCTCAGCCCCAATCCCAGAACGCCAAGTGAACGGAGCCGCTCCTACAGCGAGGAGGACTTTGAATGTGAGCTCGCACACACACAAGTGGCTAAAGTGAGTGAGTTTAGGTATGTGTGAAGGATGTCAGGGCTCGATGTTTTGGTGAAAGCACATGCTCAGAGGGAAATGCAGCTAGTTTAGTGTGATATAACACACCACACCAATGACATTCAGTCATATTTATTGCACATTTATGTAAAAGCCTAACATAAATATCAAGAAATATTTTTAAGACAGAAGGAAATATTTTACCTACTTTTCTTACTCTTCACCATAACATTCACAGGCCTGCTCTGAGTGCTAACAGAACCCCTGTGTGGAGAATCTTCAGACAACTAAAAACAACTTCCTGCATGTTCCCTTTACTGTTTGGTTTGTAATTACGAAACCAATTCATTAAGAGTGTAAATTTTTGTCATTTCCTCAGTTCATCGGCAATCGTCCCGTCATGTCCGCCACCCTCTGTCCAAACTCCACAGTGACGGAAAGAGGAAGAGGGGTGGAAAGAAGAAGAAGAAGCATAAAGACCAGAAAACTCGAGAGGAGGATGAGGCTGAGGAAGAGGAGGATGATGACGTAGATGAGGCCACAGAGTCTAACACAGCAGAGACTGACACTAAAGAGAGTGTTCAGGTAGTAAACTGGTCCTTCATTTGGATCGGGGTTCAGGGCTTATGCGTCATGAAGATATTTACAAACTATAGTATAATGTTTGTTTCTTTATTTGTGTATTTGTCCAGTTTTTTGTTTCCAGTGATGACCCTCAACTCTCCACTTTGGACAGCTCAGAAAGTTTCAGCTCTCCTCAGGTGGTCCAGATGGTTTCCTCAAGTACCGACACTGGGTGAGTTTGCAGACGCTCTACAGTAACTCCAGCTGGAGCTCTGGACAAAAAATGTAATCTCCTCAAGAAAAGAACTGAATAATAAATGGGGTAGTGTTTGTGCAGTTTAAGCAATAACTAGGTGGTTGCTAGGGTACTGTTAGATGGTTACTATGGTATAAACCTAATTGGTGAAAAGTTTGTTTATTTAAATAACACTTTTGATGAGTTTTGAGCTTGCTGCCCAAACTGCTCCAAACTCCTGAAGAGAGCTGCTGGGCAGGAGACATGAGTTCTTGCAAATGGACAGAGGACAGGTTAAGGAAAGACATTTACTACTCCAAAAACACCCAGCAAATTGAGGGTGAACCTACAAAGGTTTATAGCAAGACTCAGTACAGTTCCCAAAGAGTTCAGCCCAAGTCCATGAACAGAACTGAACCATGTGAGAGGATAAACAGCTGCCACCGACTCATGGGGCAAAACCGGTTTGAACCACTAAAGCAGCTTTATGAGAGCAGTGGGTTCACATTGGCCAAGTAAAGTGGCCCCTTACAGTCAGGCATGAACACACCACAGCACAGCACACAGTGTGAACAGTGTGAAATTCTTTCCCTTTATTTAACCCATTCACAAAGTGAAGCAGTAGACAACCAGCAACATGGCACCTGGGGAGCAGTGTGTGGGGATGGTACCTTTCTCAAGGATACCTCAGTGGTGCCACCAGCAGTCCAGGAATTCAAACTCACAACCTTCTAATCACAGGGACGATTCGCTAACCACTAGGCCACCAACTGCAGGTGACTGTAAACGGACAGAAAAAGCAGCAGGGACAGGGACGGGGATGGAGACGGGGTCAGCATGAGGCTGCAGCCAACAGATCAGCGCTCATACGCTGCCTCCATTCAGTGTCCAGGCACCCTCTCTCTGAGGAGCAACAGAAACTCTGAAGAAACACATCACTGAACTGTTTAAATGCTGAAGCTCATCTCGGAAACAGAGTTCTTCAGCAGACCAGTTCCTGCCAAAGGAAGTAACAGGTTCTTCTAGGCTGCTTAGTCTCATCTGTGGCTGATCTCAGACATGCCTACAGCCCAAAAGGACTCAATTATCTTGATTATGTCAGTCTGTTCTGGAGACATAGCCAACTTTTAGACCAGACAGTGTCATCCTCCAAATTCTGCTCCAACAGTTCCACAAACTCCTCCTCCACAGCTGTTGGGAAAAAAAGTGATTGTTTCTGCTCAGAAATAATTTAGCTGTGGTGAAATCATAAAAAAGTAACCGTTCCTATCTGTCACATTTAAAACCCTTTAATACTTCCATGTGGAACTGTACTGTTGGGCCAAGATCATAACATTATCTTTAAGATTCCACATCTCGATTCCATAGCTTACCAAAAGAAATCAGGCAAGAGGAATTCTCCTGCAGATCTGTGTTCAGTCCTACATTTGCTGTAAGTAGAGAATGTAATGTGTGTACAGTGAGTACATGGTGTTTTTTGGCTGTGTTATTTTAGTGGTCAGCAGGGGTCCCGAACTTTCTCATTAATGACCTGTCACTACTGGCAACAGTTTTTTTTCCCTTTAAATACCTTCACTTCTCTGGCGCCACCTGTGTAATGTGTGTGAGACTCAGTTGCTCTTCGGAATGTTCCAGTCCAGTTTCGGATCTTTGCTCTTCTCCAGCTTTCTGTGCTAATGTGGCTTAGTTTGAGAGCATAGAGTTTGGGCGGACAGTAAGTGCTCCTTGTTAATAGTTTGATATAATTATGTTTTCATTCAGTGACTGTTCCTCTGTTTAATTTGGATAGGAATCTGTAATGAAGTGAGGCTTGAACATTTTAGAAAATGTAAGATGTACTCAGGTAAGACGTACAGAGATTTGGCAATCCTGGAGAGGCAGAGAGAGAGAGAGAGAGAGAGTGACCAAGAGATAGATAGATAGATAGATAGATAGAGAGAGAGAGAGAGAGAGAGAGAGAGAGAGAGAGAGAGAGAGAGAGAGAGAGAGAGAGAGAGAGAGAGAGAGAGAGCTTTTTTTTACTAAACATATACTTTCAGCATATAATGTCTGTGTTAAACAGATTTAAACACACATTAACCTGAAGAACTTTCCCTGGGAAAAATGTTTTTATTTTTTCCAGATTTACCCAGAATTTCTCACACTGTTCAGCAGACGCTGTTCGTTTTCTTCCCATGAATAAAATCTGAGTTGGTGTGTTTTTCTTCCGTAGAGCCCCTGAAGCCGCCCCGCCACCCAACGAGTCCGGACCCCCCAGCCGAGTGTCCTCGGCAAGCTGCAGCTACGGCCTTCAGGAGCGCTGTCGAACCGGAAACATGACGGGAACCGAACAGGCCAAATACCAGCGCATCCCCACGGATGAGACAGAGGCACTGACACTCGCCTCCGCTGACTTGGACGGCATCAAGAGTGAGTTCACACCACAGAGCATTAAAGACATGGTTAATGTCCTAATACTCATGAACAGAACTGCACGATATGGACAAAATCAGTATTGCGATTTTACTGCTACATATTGCAATTGCGATGACTCAATATATTGAAGGGACACTATCATCACTTTTCCAGAATTAAAAAGGAATTGAGGCAGAATTGTTTCTAAATATTGTTTGAAATGGTATATTTACTCCCCCATCCATACAGTCCACAAATGGAAAATCAACTACAAAAACAGGCCGTTTTCAAAGTGCAGGTTTTGTGATGCCACAAAAACACATTTAAATATATCTCCTTAATCAGGCTACAGCAGTTTAGCCCCACCTATTCATGCACTGACTGGCCAACACCTTTAACAGTTAAAAATCAGACTTCTGTTGGATTACATTAAGACCTCAATTCATCTGAACACCCAGTAACTCACCTGGAGCTGTGATTGGTCACCTTATCCAAAATACTATGGCTGGTTAAGAGGCTCATTTGCAAATTGCAGCCTTCGATAATATCAGTATTACAGAGACCTATACTGCGATAATGATTAACAGACAATATATTGTGCTGCCCTACTTATGAACACATGTAGTCAGAAAAGTTCCTCAAATCCCCACATTTCACTAAACGTTCTCATTAAAGCTCTCCTATAGCTCTCACTTGCAGGTAAACTCTGGCCAAGACTTCCAAAGTTGAGAAACAGATTCAAATCCAACTTATGCCCTTCTGCTGACTGTGGCATGATCTCCAATTCATCTAAGACCTTCAGGAGATGATCTGTTCCAGCCTCTGTGTTCAAATCATTTGGCTGTTCTTAATTACAGCATATTTCCAAATTAAATTTGCCAATATTTACATTTTGGAGAGAAACCTGAAGAAAAAAATCAACCCTCTAAAACTCCACCAGTTTAATTCTCTAAAATACCTTTTGCTATTAATTTATCTGTTTAAAATGCCCAGAGCAAGATCTTTACCTGCTTTAACAGTGAGTCAGTATTAAAACGAATGCAGAGCGACGGTTTACTATGAACAGACAGAATCGTTACAGGTTATTCAACCATCTGTGACCTTTACATCATCATGACTTTTGGCGCCCGCCGAATTACATCCTACTGATGTGAAGTGAGTAGAAATAAACGCCCCCCCACTCACTTCATATTTCAGCACACTATTATTTATTTGCTGAACTGGACATATTGAGGGAAAACCAACATGTGAAATGTGAGAAAATAAGACGTAAACAGAGCTGGAGAGATCCTGAAACCAGAAATCTGGGTTTCCTGTATGAACTGATCCAGAAACAGTTTAATAAAGGCCGCGCCTGGTTTCCCACAGAGATGAGGGAAGGTTTTAAAGGTTTTCCCAAAGAGACGAGCTGATTTGGGGTGATTTGTGTTGGGCACTCTGTGTGAGTTCAGCGCTTCACTCCAGATTACAGCTCTTTATCACTCACTGATCTGTACAGTGCTGGCGCTCTCTCTTCCCCTCCTGCACTCTTCATCAGTCTGGGAAAAGCTCCTGCTGGAGGAATTACTCTTCAGATCTGTGCACACTGTCCTAATACTTCTGCTCATGAGGGAGAACACTCAGAGCACTTCAGGGGGAAGTTACGGTCAAGATACCTCAATTTCTGAGGTCCTGGGTGTGTCACTCTAAATCCTCTTCTTCAAGCAGGTCCAGTACTCTGATCTTTGTTCTGCAGTCAGACAGTCGCTTTTATGGGTTTGCGTCACCGCAGACCTTAAGGTTACAGCTTCTTTTGATCTTTTCCTGATTTAACTTCTTTCATTTTCTTCCCTTCAGTCCTGATCTCTACCACTCTAGCTGCTTTTCTATTCTTTCGGTCCTCATCAGCTCTACTTGTTTCATTTGTCTGCATTTTTTATCTTTTGTAACCATGGAGAACTCAGATCTATTCCCTTCCTAAAAGGGACCTCCAGTAATTTTCTAAACTTTCCCCATAATTCAGTGTAAACAGAGTCGGTTCAGAGTGAGTTTGATGTGAAATGGTTCATTGTAGAGAATCTGATTTCTTTACAGTGGTGGTGAATGGAACTATGGAATATGTTTTTTGTGAGGAGTTTTTAGAGGCAGACATCTGGTTCCATTCACCTCCACTGTACTGACTCAGTTTCATAAGAATGGAGCAGTTCACTTTTCACCTCTCAGTGATGGTCACACCATACAGGATCACAAAATATTGAATATGTTTTAAAGAGTTAATATGAACTAAAAGATCTGAATTCATTACAAAACAGAAACTTCTAAAAAACATAATACCACAATATAGCTCTTTGTTACTGTTTATGAGAGGAAACTGCAATACTGCTAAAACGAACAATATTAAAACATGACTTTACAGCACTGTTTTCTAGTCTTACATGACACACTTCTGTGTTTTCATTCATTTCGTTCATTAACTACATATAATAATCCATTTAGAGTTTTCTGTTTTGCAAAAAACATTGCTGTTGGAGATATCTTTACGTCAAGGGGTCACACAGGCATTATGTATTGAGCAGAAGACGCATCGATTCCACAAACTGCGCATGCGTTCAACTTCATGGCGCCAAGCTGGAAAATGTTACAGACACGGAACATCATATTGTTGTAATAAAACTTTTTACTACGTTGGTTTCTGGAATTTCTATCTTCTATTGTCAAGTAGTGATGGCAAAATGAAGTTTACTGAACCAATGTGGCTTTTCACATAGACATCGAATTACATAGACGCTGCATTCATGGTGTTCCCAGCTGACATGATATGTCAGTGCGTGGCCATATTGCGAGTAGCAAAAGCACCATGTAACTACATACAGATAGATGTGGAAACTGGGTTTTCTGTTGAAAAAACAATGATGTTTAAAACAGTATCGTTTGCATACAACAGATTTAGGTGAATCAATGTCTGAAAGTCAAAATAGTCAGACTTCAACTGGTAGTCTGATCGTGAAATGATACACTCCATAACAAAAAAATACAAACATTTTATTGTATACATATAGGCTTAATAAACAATTTCTGAAAACATTCAAAACATTCATTCATTCCTCTCTCTCTCTCTCTCACACACACACACAAACACTATGGGCCGGTTTCCCAGACAGGGATTAAGACTAGTCCCGGACTATATTTCTCTTTCAATGGAAACTCTCCATTCATGATACTGTTTTGTGCAGTATTAAGCCTAATTTCTATCTGGGAAACCGCTCCTACTGTGTTATCACTATAGTGGCTAGGCATTAAATATATACAGGACTGGATCTAAAATCCTTGGAACAGAACTGTCTTATGGGGGTTTTCCACGGACTGGTACCAGCTCGGTTCAGTTCAACTCTACTTGCTTTTTTTGCTTTTCCATAACTAATATCTGGTACCTGGTATCCTTCTTGTGGGGGTTTTCCACTGACTGGTACCAGCTTGGTTCGGTTCAGTTCGGTTCTACTCAGTTCAGTTTGGTTTCGTACCTACAGTTTTCCACTACAATTAAAGGATTGCCTTAATGTACCTGGTTGCTATAGCGACCACCAATTAGTAACCTCCAATATGTACACATCATTTATAGGGGGGTTCCACTGACTGGTACCAGCTCGGTTCGGTTCAAGTCTACTCGCTTTTTTTCCTTTTCCATTACTAAAATCTGGTACCTGGTATCTGGTACCGCTAAAATTAACCCTCTAAGCGCCAAAGTTGCAGAATTGCAACAAGAAGTCATCATGAATAAAATAAACTGTAGTTACATGTAATATAGCATTTGTATTCCCTATCACTAGTGAGCAGACATGTAGTACTTTAATTTAAGACCAAAATTACATTTTCCTGCTCAAAGTTTCAAGTAAATAGTAGAGGACTTCAGAGTTAGATAGGGCTCAGTGAGACCTTTTCAAGGACCCCTCGTTTGCCATAATGGCTCTCGGCGATCCTGGATTAACAGCCAAAAAACGTTCCTCGCCCCCTGTCCCATTACTTTTGTCCCGCATGGACCTTCCGAGCAGCAAAGCTCCACGGTACAAGCACCCAGACGCTTCAAACTGCACTTCAAATTTCACAATGCCCAACATTTTTCTAATTTACAGTAAGTCTCCATCTTTAAGCCACAAGCTTCTGAAATATTGATGTCCAGTATATGTTTAAAACCCTGGCACTTAAAGGGTTAAAGTATTGCCTTCGTGTAACTGGATGCTATAACAACCAGCAATCAGTAACCTCCAATATGTACACGTCATCATTTATGGTGGTTTTCCACTGACTGGTACCAGCTCGGTTCGGTTCGGTTCTACTCTGTTCAGTTTCCACTACAACTGGTTGCTATGGCG
>JBBPCX010114181.1:0-20870 GCA_037974365.1 Hydrocynus forskahlii
GAGGTGGAATCAGGTGTGCCTCCTGCTTGGTTGGAACGAAAACCTGCACACACAGCGGCCCTTTCTGGACAGGTTTGACACCCCTGACATAGGCTGATTTGAGATAGGCCTTTAGTTGCTTAGGGGTTACCCCGGGGTCCTTTGTGACCTTATAGACTATTATATGTCCTGTTCTTGGAGTGACCTTTGTTAATTGACCACTCCTTGATACAGTAAAAATGGTCTTAAATTTTCTCCATTTGTACTCAATCTGTCAGACTATGTGGAGTCCAGACACTTTAGAGATGGTTTTGTAAACATTTCCAGCCTCTTTCTGAGGTTCTCAGCAATCTCCTTTGTTTGTGTCCATGATACACACCAACAAACACTGTGAAGATCAGGCTTTGATAGATCCCTCTTATTTAAATAAGTTTTCAGTTATTTAAATCAGAAACTTATTTAAATCAGTTTACTCGCTCACTGTTTAAAAACACCTGACTACATTTCACTCAATTAATAAATAACCAAGAATAATATTTTGTCTCATTTGATTTAATAGATTTTTATCTGTAGCACTTTCATAAAAATCTGATGTTATAGGTCATTTTCATACAGAAATAAAGACTATTGCAAGGACTCGTTTGCCACTGTTAGAATAGTAACAAAATACAATTACTTCAGTATTTTCCACCCCTGTAGTGAAGTATGTTTCCATTCAAGGTTAGGTACATCTGCTTTGCAGCTATGGTCCAAAACTGAAGAAGCACTGGTTGATTGAGTACAAAAAGTAGACGGCATACGTTACATTTTTTGCTTAACTATGGCGTTAAAGAAGTCACAAGTTGAATAAATATTTTGCCAGTACACATTTGGGTACACACACTCATATGCATTCTGCTGTCTGGCCTACTGAATGGACTCATAAGCAGAAAATCCTCCCAAGAGTTTTCCACAAAACCAACCCAGTTCTCATGTTTCTACTGAACTTTACAGTATCGTCTTGTTCCCACAGAGACAGCTTTCGTTTTGTGGCGCTTACCATTTCTATGGGCAGCCAAGTTGGCAAGCTCCACATATCTCTCATAGCTCTGGCGCAGTTCCCTTCCTGAAGCATTGCGCCAGCCCTGCCAGGCAAACAGCAACTCATCGTAGTCTCTGGATTCAGCTATGATCTTATTCAGGTCTAAAAAAAAAGGAAAAAAAGAAAGAAAACAAAGAAAAAGGTCTAACTGTCAGATTGACATACCACAGTACAGCTTGAATCATGCATCTTAGGAAAAAAACATATTAAACTAAACAGTCCAGTTTTACTTTCCCACCAAGTTAAACAGAACAGAGGAAAGAGGAAAAACCCTCTTTAACATCAGTTGTCACACAGCTGCAGCGGTCATGTAGCAGTGTCTTTGCTTTTTGCTTTATTGTTATTTTTTTTACTTGGAGAAATGGAGAAGAACAGTCTATACAGTGATCAACCAATTTTATTCATCCTAAAATTTTTCAAAATGAGCTGTTTAAGATAGCAGTGGTCTTTGTTTCAGCTTAAATGCTTTTAAATGTTTAAATGCTAATATTCTGAAAAACATTGGTTCCAAAAGTGTCCTTGGATATATGTATGGTTTTTCAGTTCTTTAACTAGTACAGAATCTTTACATTATGTGTATTTAGAAAGGTTTTTCATTCTCATATGTCTCATTTAAAGGCAATCTTTAAAGAACCATTCACAGAAAGAGTTTTAAGGGAAACGAAAACGTTTCTAGTCTCACTCTTTTTCACTTCTTTATTTTTAAGAGTATGTAATGATAAGATAAATGTAAATCCTACCAAGGTAAACTCACCTGGATCAAGGGGTAGACAGGTCCCATCATCTTTACAGACTTTAGCTACACTGTAAATAGTCTCCATTGAGGCCAACAAGTTGTTGTACTGTGAAAAGAGAGAAGGCAGGATTGACACAGCCCACACAAAAAGCTTAATAAAAAATATAATATTAAATATTCTATGGTTCTCTGGGCTATATCAACAACATTGAACTGTGAGTGTGTAACTGTGAGCAACTTCATGGTATGATTTGGGTACCACAGAACATCATTACAGTAGTGACGTTCTGTGTAACTGTGAGCAACTTCATGGTATGATTTGGGTACCACAGAACATCATTACAGTAGTGACGTTATTTTTAAATAAAAAATTACTCTGTTGCTTTTATACAGCAATTTTGGAAAATAAATGTAAATAAAACAAACAGCCCAGAACTTTGCATCCAGCGTGCTTTAATTTCAACGGTTTCTGCCACCAAAAGCAGTATTAGCTTGTTGCCTTATTGACAGAACACTGAAAGTGCAGCAAAATCAGGATAAACTCTGACTTTTCTGTCATTTCCAGATTAACTTAAATATGGTTTTGTTCCCAAAAGTCTGTAATGTATTTCTGAATTTCATTTTGTTTGCTGACTTGTATTTTGTTGACAGTTCAGAATTTGATATAGACATACTGTTACATTCTTCTTCAGAATCAAGCTGCAGCTCAAATATTATTTTATGTATCTAATGGTTTGAATTTTTGCTTTGGTATGTGTGTAAACAGTATAAAATCAAATTGTAAATAATAAGTTGCACTGAAAAGCATGTCACTACTTAGCAGCTGGTGCTCAGTGGTATTCTTGATAAAACATGCAGATCACTTTCCAGCAAACCAAACTGCGATGTCGGAAGTAACTGTTGTACAAATCACAATATATTTCATGTTTATAGGGGAAACACTAAGAGTCTCTTACTCATAGCGATCAGATTACTACAATTTGCAAAAAACATTAAAAAAAGTTATCTTTGTTATGGCTGAAGCACACCACTGTGCTTAGCACAGTATTTCACATTTCAGGTATATTGTCATATTTCCGAAAAAAAAGTTCCATTCCGCTCCAACGTTCCTAACCATCTTGCTCTTTTCCTTGGTTTCTCCATCTCTCCTACCTCTTTCAGTTCAGCATCAGGCAGCACAGCCCTCTCCAGGTCACTTAGTTTCGCCAGAATCCTTTTTACTGAGAAGTCCTGGAAGTCAGTGGTGTCGTATTTGCGGGCTTCCAGTCCATAAGTCTTTGTATGGTTGGCCATTTCTAGATTTTTCTCCAACTGGAGATAAAAAGTCACATGAGTCATATAAGGACACACACATATATATATAAGGCAATATATATAAGGCAATATATGTAAAAAAAAAAACTTGGTAATTTACCATGATCTGCTTGTTTTCTTCATTGATATTAGTGTTGTAAGCCCATGAAGCCTCTGTGTAAGCGTTCCAGACAACCTCTGCTGGGGAGTTGTACTCATTCAAGAAGACTTTTGCTTGCGTCTCATCAGTTATTTTGTCAGCTGAAAGTGAGAAACATGGCAGTTTGGCATGTCAGCTTAGATTAAAGAATTACTACTTTAATCTACCTTTGCTTTCAAGAGAATACCACTCATTTTTATCATTTATCTGTGCATACATGCACATGCAACTCATGGTGGAAGTGTATACGGTGATGTCTAGTAATTACCCTTTTTTTATTCTTTACATTATATTAAATGCAACTTCTGTCTCTTACCAACATCTTCTGGGTAACCTTCTGGAACTGGTGGCGTCCACTCAAAGTCAGGCCAGCCCAGTATCTCACCAGTCAGTCTGTTCTGTTCCTCTAACCAGGTGGTGACAGGCTGAAAGTACTCCATCAGTGCACTGGCGTCCATTCTGTCAGTACCCACAGCCTCTTGTAGTACCTCTGTCCAGTTCTTAGAGGAGCCAGCACGCAAGACCTTCCTGTCAAACAGAAGCAAAGAAAACAGTCACCTCCAAAACATTATCAAGCAGTCATCAGAATGTGTTTTCGCCTATTATACTGGGTTTTTTTTCTACAAAACACATTTGGAATATATGTGACCACATAATATGTTGCAGAACAATACTGCAGTGCTACATCAAACGTTTTGGGTCACCTTGCCGTCCTCTGAAGTACTGTTTGAGTACAGACAAGTGTTGACCTCACGAGGGGACAGTACACCTCCATTCTGGACTGAACAGTGCATCTCTATGCATGTGATGTTCTGTACTGTTCTGCTGCCTCAGTCACAGAAGCAATTGCACTGTTTTGCAACATTTATTTTTTATTAATTTTATCTAAATATAATTGTTTTCTCTTCAATTTTTACTAATTAAAGTGACTTTTGCCTTTTCAGTGATTTCATAACTTTTTATGTCCTATCTTTTACTTTGTCTGTTACTGTTTTCAGTCTATTGTTCTTGTTCATTGACGCAGAGATGTGACATGTGAGAGCTTCAGTACGTACTCTAAAACAGCTCCAGCCTGGGCTGATCTGTAGATGTCACACTTGTGCAGGGGGCCAATGTGTCCAGCCTCCTGGCAAAGCTTCTGATGAAACTGGAACTGGAGAATGAAGCTCACAAAGTACCTACAAAATAAAAAGTAAGGCTGTGGGCTCAGCTGGTTTATCTGACAATAATAATTATAAATAATAATTGTAAATTGGAGCTCAAACTGCTTTAAAATGCAATGTGAAAATAGATACGAGATGAAGCAAAAAGCAGTAAAATATTTTACAAGCCAAGAAAAGCAAATATGTAAAAGCTAGTGAAATACTACAGTGAAGAAATACATCTTTGCTGTTTTTGAATGTCCCCAAATTGCACATTTTAGATGCATGTCATGCATTCAGTGCATTTTTCAAAATTCTACATCAAATCGCTCTAAATGATTTGTGCTACAGAAGTTACCCTAATGATGTTTACATCCCAGTGACTGAATTTGGAAACATTTGTGCTATAAGACTAAAAAACCATTAAAAACAAAAGACAAAAAAAATTAAGGAAATATAAAAAATAAAATAAAAAGCCAGCAGTGTGGTGCTAAAACACGTCTAATATGATTATCCATAAACAAAGATTGATTTTAATTGGCTGAAAAAATACATGGCAAGTAATGCTGGGGTTTGATACTGTGAGAAGTTAACAAGATTAAAAATAAGCGAAAGCCTAATGGTGGTGTTGCCAGATCTTAATCTCACCTGATATAAGGAGTATTTCCTGGGATATGATATTTTGCCCCAGCGTCAAAGTGCTCCTCTGTCCGTCTTACTGGTGGACAGATGCCTTGGTATTTTGTCCTGAGAAGTACAAGAATAAGATGTATTTAATTATCCATTCTCTCCCCATAAAAGCATTCTTTGTAGCTATTGTTGCAAACTTGGACAAACATACTCTGTGCCTATTTTGACAAAAATCCTATTCAACCTGATATAACAAATTAGTTCAGCATGTACTGATAATTTCAATTTTTTGTTTGATTCATTTATCTATTTTGCATTTTTGGGAAATTAAATAACACACTATTCCCTGGAGAGAAATTAAATAACACACATATTCCCTGTACTTGATTGTCACCAAAAAAAATGTCATTTGTAATGTCCATTTATATTTCTACATTAAAACATAATTACACCTGATCTATCCTAACAGTGCTGGTTGTGTTACTGAGACTCAGTCTCAGAATCTCATAACAAGTATATAAAAAAAAACTTACCTAAGGTACCACCACTCTGCATTATAGCGTTCAGGTGGTGTACGTCCACTGAACACGTCCCAGCGCCACTGATCAATGAGGTATCCAAATGGAAGGAAGGCTATCTTCTCCAAAGCCATCTTTAATAGGTAATTAATGTCGGTCTCTAAAATGTATCAAAGTATTTGTTGGTCAAATCAATCATTTTAACCACAACAGAGCTATACTAATTACTGGTTACTTCATTTTTTAATTTACTTTCGTGTTACCGTTATCATCGATCAGTGTATCCAGGAGGCCAATAGTGTTCAGGTGTTTGGGTGTAGAGACCGAAAGGGATAGGACATCTCCAATGGCTTCATGAAAGCCAGGATTGGCTCCACGCCTGAAGCTAACTGGTAGGTCTTTGTATTGCAGGTAATACTCCACATGGCCCATCTCATGATGTACAGTGAAGAGCTGCTCCATAGTCACTATAGTGCACTGCTTGATCCTGTCACGGGCAAAGACTTTGTATCACACCATATAATACCGTTTTCAGTCTTAAGGTATGTAGGGAATGTTAAAGCTGCTAAAATTGCTAAGGTGAAACTTTTTTGGCCCCATGACCATCCTTCTGACTCTTTTAGTAAATTTGTCCTATCTATGGTGCAACATCAGTTCTACCTAGGGAGGTCCTGTAATGTAATTTGTAATTTCCTGAAAGTGTACCACCCTTATTGGCTCAGTCTGCAAACATAATATCTACTAGGATCGGAATGCAACTACCATTACTGATGGAGCTACAGGCTGAGTCAATTAAAGTAGGTCTTTCTTTCAAAATTATTTTCTCCATCCAGTTGTACTGGATTAAAACTCCCAGATTTTGTTGGTAAATTCTTAACTGCACCATTTGTTAACCCCCTTTAGCCCATTCAATGTCAACAGGACGACCACTGGTGGCGTGAAGGGGGCTAACTAATGAATCAGTATCAGGAAATTACTAAATGAAGCATAGAAACAGAAATATAGCCTGCGATTGTAAACGACGAAGTACACTTATATGATAAGTGGAGCTGATCAAATGGCCTATGAGTGTAGATACAAGTTAGGTGTATCTGGTGAAAAGTCTCTTCAGTGTAGAAATCGCTCTTTTATGTGAGAGGGAATCTCACTGTATCTCAGCGTGAAGGTTAGACGTTCCTCACCTGAAATCCTCACGGTTGTAGAAATCCCAGGCTGAGGCGTGGCATACCACCTCTCGGCCATCATCAGGCTTCTCCAGCATGGACTTCTCCCAGAACTTGGGGGGCATTTCTTTTAGACCCAGAGAAGTAAAGAACTCCTCAGCCACCCGGAACATATGAGTGGCATTGTAGCCCTGAGGAAATGCAATGAATATATCTGTGCTTCAGGAAAGCTTTGTCCAGGACATCTACTACACAGCCAGCTAGCTGTGCAGACACACAGATAACATTACTGGTTTCACATCTGCTACTTCCTAGACACACAGTAGTAAACGTAACAAGTCAAATTTTACAAGTCAAATGTAGCTCAACATCTTCAAAACTGATCAGGCCGAAGTGTATTTGTCTCGATGTAGATTTAGAAGATCTTTAGAAGGAGGTATATTTTCAGCTGAAAACAATAGCCACCATTAGCTTACCTTTGCAACCATAGTGTTAGTGACATCCACGTTGGGCTTGTCAGGGAAAGGAATCATCATGTCATAGATGTTGTTCCAGGTTTGTGACCACATGTTCCCTGCCAACACAGACAAGCCACATAGGAATCCTTGTGTTAATATGACTTGTACACATAAGATTGGTGCTTACATGTGATAAATGTCCAGATAAGGTACAGACCAAGTAGATGGGCAGGAATGGGTCCTTTTAGGTTGATGTACTTTGGACCATAGAAGTTGTAGAGCTTGCGTCGGACAAAAGCATGTAGGTTCTGGTAAAGAGGCTGCACTTGCTTGAACAGGCTCTCCAAATCCTGCTGAAATGTTGGAGACTCGTACCAGGAACGCCAGTAAGCACCGGTGTCATCAAAACCTGGAAAGAATAGTGGTTTACTGCTTTAATTGAATAAACCTAAACCACCATACATAGTTACAAAAAATCGCTTGACTTCTTGCATGAGAAAAGTGGTATATGTGTTACGCCCCCAGAAAACTTTATTTATCCCGGAGGAAATTGCTTAAAACTTGGGACGGCCCACGTCCTCCAGTCATTCCCAGGGTTCTTACGGTGCACCATCCCCGAACTCTCCTCCTATACAACAGTGATTGCTGGGTCGCCAGTCTTCAGGAATCAGCCCCCTGAGGGGGTACTGTCAAGCCCCCGCCCGCGTCCCATCTTCCCAGTTTTAAGACTTTCTCACGTTCCGAGTTGCCAGACTACAGAGACAGTTTTTGTTTTCCTTCCTGAAGCCTTGAAGTCTAGTAATCCTCATCATTTTGCCATAAATTTTACATGTAATTATGTAATTACATACACCATTAAAATAAAAAGTAACAATGCACATACAATTTAATCTGTATTGACAAATCAGAATCAGACTTTCCCCCCTTTTTTATTTCAGAAAAATGAAAAACAAAACTTCAGATTCAAATATCTCCTCATCTACTTGTAAACACGACAGATGGAATGTTTAATCTTTATTCTTTTGAAAGAATTGCTCTTTAGTTTTGTTAAATGTCACTTTAATGATTCATAATGTGGTTTAAGCTCCGTTCATTGGAGAAAATACAAGACACAACAATGCTTAACTATGTTAATTAATTTCTGCTTCTTCTTCTGATTCCTCTGATTCTAGGATTTCCGTCTTATTTCCCCATGTTTCTCACTCCCTGTCTATATAAATTTAACATGCTCACCATCCATTGTGTAGGCCTTGTTGCTGAGCTGGACAAATTGTGGGTAAAGGCTCCTGAGTGGCACCCCAGAGGCATTGTGCCAGCCCTCCCAAGCATACAGTAGCCGCTTGTAGCTACGGGAGTTGGCCATAACCTCCTTCAGCTCTGGTAACACAGACATAGTGTTAACTGCTGAGAATGAAAGCATTAACTAAGGAGAAAACATTTCCTCCAAGGCATCTTAAGAAACAATGTAAAACATGCAAATGTCCTTGAAAATGTCATTAAAAGTACAATTAATAAATCACCATACTTGGTACATTACATTATCTTTTACACAGTGAAATAATTGTGTAATTTGAAGTGCAGAACAGAAACAATTTTTTAGAGGCTAGCCAAACAAGAATCATGTAAAGTGCATGAGAATAAATCAGGTTCACCTATGGTTTCCTTTCAGTGATAGTGTGTCCCTTTTTATTAGCACAATCATGGTAAGAGGCTTGTCTTTGTTATGTCTAAAACTCTGACTCTGTCTTTACAGAGGAAATTGGCTTGTTTTGTTTTCCCTTAAGATGTTGGTTATATATCCATTTCCTGTTTTTCCCCTGCCTCTTCCTTGTGTGTGTGTGTGTGTATGTGTGTGTGTGTGATTCAGTCCTGTGTTTGCATCTCAGAAACACAACAATAACCAGAGTATAGTTCAAACAGGCCAAAATTAGAAATTATTTATTGAAATGTAAGTGTTTACTCACCAGGTTCCAAAGACCAGCACTCTTCTGGTTTAGGACATACTTTTGACGTAGAGTAGATATTGTCCATCTGACTCAAAATGGTATTGTACTAAAAAAAAAAAAAGACATGATGTAGTTTTAATGTTGTGGCTGTTTGATCTATGTGTGCTCTATTTGTGTTTGGAAATTGGAACTGTCATGTAATATCTCAAGGAGTTTCAAACTGAAAATCTCCCCTTTTGGGTACACCACTGATCTAGACTAAATTATGGATTTAAGTTGATGGATCACATAGTTTATTTAAAATCCTCTTTAGACAAAAAGGATTTTGTAAATTCACATGAGCTCTGGCGTTATCTCTGGTTTGGATAAAAGAATGCAGACGAACCCTCTGTCTTTCTTGAGTAGGGAGGTTAGCAGGTCCTAACACGTTGATCTTGCCGATGAGTTTCTTCAGCTCTGGATTGGTAAAGGTGTTCATGAGCGCCTCAGGGAAGGTGGCTTTAGCCCTCTGTCCCCAAGCCTCTGTAAATTCCTGTTCCTCCAGGGATGCCTGAACCTGTGTAAGCAGTGAACAAAGGCAGTTATGAGCAGTCTCTTAATGAGCACTGTCAAGTGGGAAAAGAATAAGGAAGAATCCGTGACGAACCAAGAGTTTTTATTTTTAATTTGACAAAACTAAACACAGAGTTTACTCATTAACTTGTGAACAGGGGGCTGAAGTCCAGCACCATTTGCAGATTTGACACACCAAACAGCCCGGGTAATTAACTGCTATATGATATGATTAGGCAAACTTTTATCCTCTTTTAAAAAAATTATACAGTTCCAAAAAACGTGTCAAAGCTTTTCAGTGACTTATATAATGGAAGTTTTGTCCGTTTGCTTCACTCAAAACATGGACCAGTTCCAGAGATATACACCAGAATCTTGTTTTCTACCTCACCACTTCATAAAAACAGCTGTCAGTATTCAGAGGGATATAAAGTTTCCCACCATTGTTCTTATAAGCAGCAAAACTGTTCCCTGGAGTGACGAAGCACCATCTAATACCTTGCCGATGAGCTAAAGTGAACTGATCTTCTAGTATTAGTACCTGACCCTAATTATCCTCTTGTGGCTAAATGCAATCATATTCTTACAGCAAATGCTAAAACATCTAGTGCAAATCCTTCCTAGACAATTAAGAGGATGTCACTGCAGAATGGGTAGGTTTCTACAAGCATACAGTGGTCATAAAGTGTAAATGACTGAGCTGTTTTAAGGGCCTGTAATAAAAGCAAAGATTTCAAAACAACAAGAGCAAGAAGTGCATGCTTCCGTATGTGCTGTGTGTGCATTAACTGGTGTATGTTGTGGACTGTGTGAAGCCTTAAAATGTAAATGTATTAATCCTGCAAAAAAATATGAATAACTGTGTTTGCACATCAATACCTATGTAATTTTTGACTATTTCTATTGGCCCAGTTATCATTAAATGTTTACAGAACGTAAAAGGCAGATGACAGTTTGTACAACCACACGGCAGCAAAAAAATATAGATACTCAGTAACCCTAAATTGGTAAATATGTCACCAGAAGCCCATGCTAGGGTCAACTGCACTCATAAATCATCTTCTTTGAAGGTACTGCTGATCTGGCGGTGCCCTTTTCACACCAGCTTGGTTTATCTCCACTGATTAATAGGAGGAAACTGCAGCAGTTCATAAACATTAACATTAACTTTGACCTACTCCTACCCTACTGTCCACTTTATCATCATGTTGAAAAAATATTTAAGATAAATACAAGCACAGTCTTGTTTTTCAGCCCAATATGTTTAAGAGGAGTGTTTACGTTGCAAGCAAGAAAGTCGTGGCTGTAAACAGAACACGTATTATAGGAGGTATAATGTTTTTTGCTCTTTTTCTCTGTCAAATGAACAGATTCATAGATTCACCCTTATTCCTGTGTTATGTATATCATTTTGCTTCAACTACACATGCCTCATGGGCCTGGATGTAATATTTTCCATCATGGTGCCTTCTGATGGAGGATCATTAGCAATTTGCAGAGGCCTCCCTCCCCCTTTCTCTCTGTCTCTCTCTCTCTCTCTCTCTCTGTCTCTCTCTCTCTCTCTCTCTCTCTCTCTCTCTCGTAGCTATATTTTAGAGGGTAATTAAAAGGACTCTTGACAGATTCCAGCAGGCTCTGGCATTTGACCTGGTGCGCGAGCTGGCCTCACTCACACTCCTCACTCCACAGATGGAATTTTGCCACTTTGCTGTCTGTGTGTGTGTGTGCTTGTGAGCATCATTTTGTTGGCCTTGAAGTGTATATGGCATGGGTGTGTACCACTTTTGTTTATTTTGGTGTACTTTCTGGCCTGCCTTCTACCATATGGTCCATCTGATCTGCACCTGCTGGATCTGTTAGAGTGCTGAAAAACAAACAGTATCAGTCCACTTTACCTTGTATGCTCCTTATTCATTTTCAAGGAATAATACTGGGCCAACACCATGTACGCTTGCCTACGCTAATATTATCTTTTTAGCCAGAGAGCCAAATGTGATTTCAGTGCCACTTGGACACGTTTAGACACATCTACTCATGGAAGAGTTTTCCTTCTTTCTAGGCACAGACGCCTTCTGCCAGTATGAGCCCTGTCAGCTCTGGCCCTATGCTTAGCCCCTCCAACAGAGCAGCCCTGGAACAGAGACGCTTTGATCACCTTGTTTGATGTATCTGGAACAATACACATCACACTAGGCAAGCCTTGGTGCCTCTCTTTTGTTCCGTTTATTTGTTTCTTATTCATCTGTAGGCCGGAGGCCCAGAGCTTTCTCTGGCATGTCAGCCCAGCCTCTAGAAGGATGGGCTGAAGGTCAAAATAAGGTCACACCTGTTGGGTGGGAGATCACTGGGCCACTGTCCATGTGCTGATGTTGGGACAGCTGTTTAAAAGAGGAGAGAGACATTGCAAGGAGATGCCTGGCGTGTGTGGATGTGTCTTAAGGATGTGCGACTCGTGAACAAATCCCTCAGTGAACTAAACTTCATTGTACGCGGAAGAGATGTAGATAACTTAGACTTGTCCTGCGAATTAGTTTAGCACTGAATCAGAACACACTTCACTTCAGAAAGGCTTTGAAAGGTTTTTGACTAGTTGTCAAAAACCCATTGCAAAGGAGCTTTCCCCCCCCTCTCTGTGTCTGCTATGATAACTCATAGGGCATAAAATCACCACTGCATCATTCACTACGTAGTTTCCAACTCCCCCTGAAGCAGTATCAGAACAAGAACTGTGCTTCAGCAGTTTCACTGGCTGAACAGCTGCACACAAACCTAAGATCACTACATAGGATGCCAAGCATTGGCTGGAGTGGTTCAAAACAAGTGAAAATGTGTTCTCTGTAGTGATGAATCACGCTTCGCTATCTGGCAGTCTGATGGAAGAATCTTGGTTTGGTGGAAGCCAGCAGAACTGTACCGAACAGAATGCATAGTGCCTATAGTGAGGTTTGCTGGAGGAGCCTTCATGGTCTGAGGCCATTTTTCAGGGTTTGGCCTATGCCCCTATAGTTTGAATGAAGGCCAATGTTAATGCTATAGCACACAAAGACATTTTAGACAATCATATGCTTCTAACTTTGAGGCAACAGTTTTGGGAAAACCATGGGGTTGTGGTGGCCTAGTGGGTAGGATACATGTCTCTGGACCAAGAGGTCTTGGGTTCGAATGCTACCGTCAGCATACCACCACTGGGTCCCCAAGCAAGACCCTTAACCGCAAGTTGCTCCAGGGGAGACTGTTCCTGTAGTGGAACGGAATGGAAGTTGCTTTGGATAAAAGTATCTGCTAAATGTCGTAAATGTAAATGTTCCAGGATGACTGTTCTCCTGTGCACAAAGTAAGTTCCATAAAGGCATGGTCTGATGAGTTTAGTGGCCTGCACAGATCCCTGACCTCAACTCAACCGAACACCTTCGGGGAATGACTCGGAACATTGACTGCAAGCCAGGTCTTCTTGCCCAACGTCAGGGCCTGACCTCACAAATGGTCTTTTGACTGAACAGAAATACATTCCCACAGATACACTCCAGACTCTTGTTTAAGGGCTTCCTGAAAGAGTGGAATGAGATGTCCAACAGGCGCACAGATGTGTGGCGGTCAGTTGTCCACATACTTTTGGCCATAAAGTGTATATTATCACATTGTACAGAGTTTCATATCAGAGTTCTGAAATCTGGCAACAATTAGTAAAGAGATAGAAAACTCACTTTTATGTATTGCATAATATGGAAGTGCTCCTGTTTTTCATTTTGTTCTGCAGCTCACATACCGTGCACAAAACCAGATGTCTGAACTGTTTGTGCTCACAGTTTTTCTATTTTTTGTCAGATTTAAAGGGTTACTTTTCCTTACTTTGCTACAAAAAGTCGTGGTTCATCAAAGCACCTCTTGTAAGTGATAAAAATAACCCTCGCCTGCAGAGAAGGCATGAATATGTGTGTAATTTTGTGGCAATTGTGTCATGATGGTTTTGAATGACTGCGTGGAACTTTACCATCACATAGGCTATGAAGACAATGGCAGTTCTGTTAAACTCTGCCATAAAGACAGCAGTTATTGCCTGGAGCTATGTAGTCTGAAAAACATTTAACTGAGCTGTAAGGGCAAGTGCAGCTATATAACATCTGCAGGTCTGCTGCAAGTTAGAAAAATGACGACAATTAAAAAATGTTTGGGGATGCAATGGGAACTCATACCTGTTGATTGGAGTTGTAGTCCGTCAGATTAGTATTGTATGTCCAGCTGGCCTCTGTGCTGAAGTAGAAGACTTGTTCTGCGGTTGTGTTGTAGTCACTCACAAATTGCTCAGCCCCATTCTCCGAAGGCTCATAGGTTGCTGGCTGCCACTCAGGTTTTAGAGTCACACTGACTCCAACTAGGGCCAGCAGCAAAACGGCCCGGCACATTGTCAGCTCCAACTTCCAAGCACCGAACAAGAGAAATCAAGAGGACCTTCAAAAAAGAGTGCAATCTAAAAATAAACCTTGTTGCTGTGAGTAGCCCTCCACAGAAGTGTGCTGAACCAGTAGGTGGACTCACTGCTGGATGTTCCTGTTCAGTGAATATGTCTCCCTACCTCCTTCTCTCCCTCTCTCTCTTTCTCCCTTCCTTCCTCTTGCCCTCTCTTCCCCTGCGTGTCTGTCCGTTAATCAGACTCAGAAATCTCACAGCTGGCGCCTTTTAAATGCTGTATAACCCAGCCCACACTTCATACCAGCCTTCCCCCCACAAGTCCCTAATGTGTTCAGCTAACACTGTCTCTTATTCTCCTCCTACCTCGCTCCCTCCTTTCTTCCTTCTTTCTCTGAAACTCCCTCCACCCCACTCTGTCTTTCTCTGCACCTTTCTGCCTTTCCCTCCTATCCACACTAGGCAGCAAGAGCATCAATGAAGGTACCAAGCAAGGCATCTGAGCCTCAAAGCCAGTGGTAATGCTGCAGCAATGAATTATCTGTTCGCATCATTGCTTTTGGTCTTCAATCACTGTACCCAGGATCCGCCAAGCAGTTTATTTTCTTGGCTTAGAGTGGTGAGAGGGAGAGAGAGAGAGAGACAGAGAGAAAGAGAGAGAGAGAGAGAGAGAGAGAGAGAGAGAGAGACCACACATCCATATATATTGTGGGGAAGAGTGAGAGGAGAGAGAGAGAGAGAGAGAGAGAGAGAGAGAGAGAGAGAGAGGGAGAGAGAGAGAGAGAGAGAGAGAGAGAGAGAGAGAGAGTGAAAGAGAGAGACCACACATCAGTGTATACTGAGGGGAAGAATGAGAGGAAAGAGGGCTTGATGTGATTTCTGGGACAATAGACAATCTTCCCCCCAAAGCCATTAAGTGAGACCGGTAACAGCTCTGTAAACTCAATAGGGGGTGCATACAAAGATTCCAGCACTGCACATACCACATGCCTTTATTTTCATCATACTAACCAAGAAATGCATTGAGGAAGGGTAAACATCTCATGCACTTTGAAGGTCCCAATGAACAAGGACTGGCAGTTTCTATAACAGTACAAAACTTTCCCTTATGACATGTCAATAATCCTGTGCTTATAAAAAAACGTTCTGTCCTCTTGAATGATTCAGTGCTTGTCCTTGATAACTTGCCCTTATAAAGCTAAATGAAACACATTTGTAATATTAATCACTTGTAAGTGGATTCTTCCTTGGTTGCTAAAGAGCATCCACTGTTGAGCACTATAATTAGATTCATAGTGTCTGTCTTGTTTGACTTTGTTCTTAGCAACTTACTGATAGAACTGAATAGTGTTACACTGAAATGGAAATTTAAAACTGAGAATCCCAGGCACGGATGCGTGACTTCTTCCGTGTCCTTAAAACCACACTGTTGTGTCCCCCAAAGGGTCAAGTGTCTTACTGTCACCTAAAGGAATCTGCCTCTTAGCAACAAAATAGACTGGGCTTGTGGGCAGCAGAGTGAAAGAAAAAAACACCCAAGAGAAGAGAATAATAAAGAATGTAGAGGGTCACTGAAGTTTGTGATAACAAAGAAATTGAATGTGATGCAAGGCAGACAGCTCCAATGAACGTGATGGGATCTGAGGCAATTTTCTTCCACGTCTGGGGGAACTTAGGAAGGGAGAATACATTACACAATCATGATGCCTAGCCAAAAGCGAGCCCGCCATTCTAGTAGATGACTCACAAATGGATCTTCTCAAATGGAAGCGGGAGAATGCATGCAGCGTACAGGGATTTGCCGCAATCATGATCAGTCAACCATAGCTGAGAATTCACCTCTAATCCTTGCGGAAACTGTCGTCCCAGTGGAATTCATGCTCAGTGCTTTTGCATATTTTTTTTGGAAGGCTTAGCGCAAATGCAAAGTGACTAACTGAGTAAGCACCACTGCTGGAAGGAAATCTTTACAAATTTACACCATTTCCTCTGCACAGTATGAACTGTGTGAATATGAGTCTTTCCATTTCACTGAACTCACTAAAAGGTTAGGGAATAAACAATATGGTTCTCATGGGTATTTGGAGTATGTACATAGTCATACAAAGTGTTCATGCCAAGAATGACAAGCTGTCATCCTGTAAACAGGAACAGAACTGCTGTTTCCTCAAATTTTGTAACACATAAGACAGGGAAACTTGGCATTTGACTTCTCTTGGCTCCCAAAACATCACGTTGCAGCAATGAGGCTCCTTTTGTAACTAAATCTTCAACTTCAGTAAACCAGTTAGTGAGAAATTTTTATTGTCTCTTCCACAGAATGCATATGTGTCCTTGGTCATTAACCTAGGATAGACTCAAGACATCAATGGTATAAAAGTTGTACCTTGGTTAATAGTCTGATAAGAATAGGACAACCTGGATGAGTCTACATTATTTCAGATGCTTTATGTTACATAGCATGCATGGCTACCCAAATCAAATTTCACTTTTTAGCTCCATTGTCAATGGGTTCAGATTTGAGAATTTACATACAAGACACAGGCGTGGGATTCTGTGTGTAAGTAAGCCTCAGAATACATTTAGACATTAGAGAAAAGAATCCTGTTCTAATTGCTCGGGCTCATCTAGCGCAAGCCACCTAAAAGCAAACAACCCTAATGTGCCATGTGTCCTTGTCTTCACACAAAGGTACACATGGGAAGACAAGGACATCATAAATAATATAAATATGCTGACAAGATCTCAATAATATCTCCAGAGAACAGATCATAAAAATTTCAGAACTTGCTGACAGAAATCAGTTATCTGATTATATCTCATATTTGTGAGATATTTACTGGTTTATACAGAACACGTGTCTGTTATCAAGTGTAAGGCACTGCTGTTACTAAATCTGTCATCTACAGCTGATAAAACTTGACATCCAAGGCTTTTCATCCTGACATCTTCTACTAATTAACTTATTTATTGATAAGCAGAATCAGCACTGTCTGATAACCAGTTAATTATCTATGATATGTTAGGAAACAAGCATTTTCTAATCAAACTGTGTCTAGACCAGCAGGAACACCTGATCAGCGATCAAGCATTTCAGCAAGTCTTTTATTTTCTAAATTGTTCATTTAGTACTTGTACTGTATCACTCATTGATATCATCTTGTAACTGCAGATTCACAATTTGTGAACTGCAAGCGTTCACAATTTAGTTCCTCATTTTCACAACGACATAACTTACATATTAGCATTGCAACTTTGTATTTTGCAAGTATTTTCATGAAAGAAAAATTAAACAAGATTACTTGTTTTCAATCCAAGCAACCAGCAATCATCAACACAGCACAATCAATCAGAGCTTTTAAGACGCTTTACGATTGATGCCATTAGATCAGGCAAACTAATGTACTGTCTATTACATAATACAGACCGCACATTAGTTATATTAGGAGTGTAACAATAACTCAAAGCTTAATGATACTGACTCAAAAATGTGTCAGTGCACCATGACAAATGGGCCTTCGAATAAAGGCATAGCTCAGATCAGAAGTGGTCAATCAGCAAGACATGTTTGTTGTCCAGATTTTCATGGCTTGGCAACAAGATAATATTTACTGTTATCACAATAACAGCACAAATAACAAAGCACACAGCCATGCAATCTACAAAGACAAACACCTGCAGCAGAACAGTTCATACTGAAGAGCTCAGTGACTGCAGTGCTATTTTTGTGATATAAGCAACAATAGCTCAGCCATGAACCATGAAAAAGGTTTCCAGGGCCAAGCAGCTGCACAGTGTAAGATCACTATACAGCTCTGGAAAAAAATTAAAGGCCACTGCAATTTATTTTTAAATCAGCATCTCTATGAGTATGAGAACCATTCCATGCCAGTGTCTGTTAAATTCCTACACAAGCACCTCATTCTGTTTATAAGGTATTGATTAGTGATCACCTGAATCAAACCTGAATCAAATCTTACATTAAAGGTAATTTATTGCCATTTTGTTTAAGAGTGAACAAGAGATTTGTTTCTCTAAATGATGTTTTAAAGCAGCGTTTTCTTCAGATTAAAAGATCTTTCAGACTCCGATAATCAATAAAATGTTTTTTATTCTGTCTCTGCTTTAAAGAACAATGTGTTCATTTGGAAATTATGAGAAATACTGTCAGCAGTTCTTAAAAAACTAAGGCAAAGCTGTTCAGTTCAATACTTGCAAACTATAAAAGACAAAACCTGAGAAAAAGAACATTTTTGCAGTGGTCTCTTATTTTTTTCTGGAGCAGTATGCAATGCCTGGTATAAAGCGCCATTTGGCACAAGTGTTTGAAAAGTTCTGGGCATGTGTACAGCGAGCAGGAGTGGGGGAGAATTGTGGCAGGCACACAACGGTTTAGAAAATATCTGAAAATGTACAGACTCTTATAGAGAAGAAGGAGGACTGGGGGCTGGTTAATGGCTGTAAGATGGTAATCACGGAACAACACTGTGGTATCTAACACTATAAATTATGAACACAGAATTGTGAATCAAGTTGAATCATGGTGTACCGTGTATATCATAACACCCCTCTGTTCCATTTACGCTCATAGTATGCTCGTTTAGTCTAAATACAGGCTAATGTAAAGTGTACATTGACTGTATTAAGAACAAAATTGGGATTTTGGAACACTGAATTTTTAATCTTCTGAAAGGAAAAAAAACAACAGTTTTAAGGTGGCTTAAGCTTTGCCCTAAAATCATTATTATCATTCGGGACTGAACTCAAGTCTAAGTTACCTGGGAGTGTATAATAAATGAACCTCTGTGGGGGTACACTTAAACACACTCATACAAACACATGAACAGAAGGGCCTGTTTCTCATTTGCAGTTGCTTCAGCTTGGTGATTTAACTCACAGGCTTTAATGGAGTTCTGTGAAGTGTGGCAGAGCTCTGATTGCCCCTCAGCAACCAGTCGCCACAGATAAAAGAAAAATCAGCTTAGGCTCAACAAATGGGGAAGGGTGGAGGCTTAAAAGGGTCTTTGAGGGAGGAAACAGGCCACAGGTATCACCCATTGTTATCAGCTTGATACAGACTTTCCTCCAGCGCACTTGTGTTGCACGCTGTGCCGCAGTGCTTAATTGCTACATGGCTGCTGAAGTGCTGCATGGCTGACCTGGGTCCATTATGCACGCTGTGGGTATTGCTATAAAATGAAGTCACCTAAGACCTTTAAATGGAGAATTTATGGGCTATCTGGTTCCCATGTAAGCTAGCCCAGAGTCCAGAAATGTTCTCAGCAGCATTTGTCCTTGCCACCGACTCATTTAAGAAGGTCAACACATTTTTGCCTCATTAGTGTATTCTCCAATATTCCACAAAGTTGATTAAAGGAAATTTGGCATCTGCAAATATTTTTGTCATGATTCTTTTTCTTAATTTTCAGCGATTTCTTGCCAACCAAAGAAACACAAATCACATCAACCCTTCCTTACAAATTCCAAAATACAGATGTGGGGAGCACAACAATGATTTATGGTGTTCACACCCAGAAAGTAAACAAATTAAAAATGAATACATAAATAACCCATTTTAAAAGTAGGGGCACAGAAAGCAGCTGACAACTATTCACTTGTCATTATTATCCATAACAGTATTGTTAAACTGCTATTTAATGTTGCTGGGTTAAATGAGATCGTCCAAGAGGTCATGCTACTGTGATGACCAGAATATGGAGTTATCCAGTAAAATCTAAATTGTTATGTACTGCACAACTGTTGCCTAACTCTTTTGTTTTCTCTCTCTGTTTTTCCCTCTATGTTACCTAGGTCCAAATTACCAGACATGACTTAATGCCAGATGTTGGTCTATGTGTAACTTTCACTTATGACAATAATATGTTAAGCTTATAATAAACATAAATTCATTAACTTGCATTTTGTTTGGTGTGGCCTATTAGTGGCTGGCTATTACGCTGGTGATTAGGAAGTTGCCCCTGCAATTGGAAGATCATGGGTTCAAATCCCAGGACCGTCAGTGACACCACTTATTTACCCTACAGCAAGGTACTGTCCCCACACACTGTACCCCAGGCGCTGTGTTCCTGGCTGCTCGCTGCTTCACTTGGTGAATGGGTTAAATGCAAAGAATTGTTTTTTTTGTAGCCAACAAAATTTGGCTTTCAGAAGTGCACTTTCCTCAGTTAATTCAGAAATTAATTCAAGTATTTCACTCCAAAATATTAAAGCTCCCTGCACTCCCACATGCAAAATGTCCAACTTCTTCCATGTCAGGAGTCAAGTTGTTTCAAGTATGTTTTTATTGTCATGTCTACCATGTACACACAATGCCAGGTAAAAATGAAACAACGTTCCTCCACTACCATGGTGCAACACAAGAGCAGGACAGAACAGCACAGAACAAGTGGAAACAGGACAGAACACAAGAGCAACAATACAACTAAACGAGACAAGACAAGACAATGTTCAGTGCACCTGACAATGGCTGCATTGAGGATAAAAACAGAATTTTGACCGGTACTGTATTCTAGCAGCAGAGATGTGCAAAAAAGCAGAACAGAGTTTACATGTGCAAAAAAATGCAGAATAGCAACGGAACCTTTTTTCAGATGGGAGAAGGGAAAAGAGAGTGTGTGAGGGGTGAATGGGGTCGTCCACAACGCCGGTGGCTTTGCGGATGCAGTGTGTGGTGTAAATGTCTGTGACAGAGGGGAGAGAGACTCCATTGATCTTCTCAGCTGTTCTCACAACCCTCTGTAGGGTCTTGCGATCCGAAACATTGCAATTCCCGTACCAGGCTGTG